>WEKX01007699.1:0-99582 GCA_013390025.1 Pitta sordida
ATATATGGCTAACAAATGTCACAAAAACACATTCATGTGGGCCTTCCTAATTAATGAACTCAATTAATTAATTCCTCAATTAATTCCTTGAAAGAAACCACTGTATAAGAATGTTGAGGTGAGGAGGAAGCTCTTGGAGGTGTTTAAAGGAGCATCTCCCCATCGAGATGCCCAAATTACTAAGGGGTGGTGGGGGTCAGGAAGAGCCTTTCAGAGCTGATGGATTTATGGAGCTGGAGGCAACTGGAACAACAACCTCCTTAGAAATTTCTTGGACCATCAGGATTCCAAGCAAAAGGGATTTTCTTGATTTTTTTTTTTCCTCCTACTTTCCAGAAAAGAAACACTGGACAAAGGAATTTAAAAAAAAAAAAAAACAAACCAGCCATTTTTGCTCTTTAAATTCCAAGTGTTGTGACACCTACGGACAGATTTCCATATTCAGGCCCTTGGCTGAAACTAAACTCTGGATCAACTTAATATCTGAAAGCCTTTCCTGCCAGGGATTCTGTCCTGCTCTGGAAAGGAGCTGGGCTTAGGGAACTAACAGGTCTTTTCTCTCTCTAACTACTGCCAGGATAATTGTGGGGTTTTTAATCAGAAAAATGTGCTGCTGAAAAGTCCCGAGCTGAAGCACCACAATCGCCTGCAACAAAAGCAAGTTGTGTTGGATGAGCAGAGATCTGATGAATGACATGATTTGAAATGTTTTCATCCTAATGGCTTCCTCTTCTGAAGTTAATTTTTTTTGTCAGTTGCCAAAACATTTATGAGCAGATTTGTGGATAATGACACTCTTGGATGGGGGTTTAAATAAAAATCTGTTCCGTTTGCAACCTCAGAGACCCAGTGTTGCAGCAGATAAATGGGTTTGGAGGCTGATTCCTCTCGTGGCAGTGGAAGGGATGAGCTGGGGGTCACTGGGGGTGCACAGTGAGCGAGACACCAACTTTGAGGCCAGTTGGTTCTTCCTTGATGGAGTTTTAACGTAGAGGTGATGAATATACGTATTTCAAACACAATTTTGGAAGGGGTGTTTGCAGTGAGGGGCACCGGGCTGCAGTTTTGGGAAGTTCTGGTTCCCTTAGTAAACTGGAAATCACGTAAAGAAATAATAATAACAAAGAGCTAAATTCAGAGTTGGTGTCCTTGTCCAACATCTAGATTCCTAAAAGGGACAAGAAGAACCCTCCCTGTTACAGCCCTTTGGAAGAGGAGAGTTGGCCTGGGGTTGAATAACAGGCTGACCCAGAATAATCCAGTTTACAGGACAAGCTGGGAAAGGTCATTTATTAGGGACTTGTTTGATCCCAGAGCTCTCATGCCAAATAAACCACTTAAAAAAAAAAATACATTTATAGCACAGCCAAAGCAGCAGCATTGACAAAATTGTATTTACACACGCAGAGCTGTTTTGTTTCATTTTGCATTTAAATGCTCAGGGTGAGGTGTTGGCAATTACATTCCTGTTTGCTTCTTCCAAGTTTTACCTTCCTCTAAAAGAGGGATGCAGCCTGTTATCCCACAGGAAACAAGGTGGGCTGGGGAACAGTGAGAGATGTGGAGATTTCCCCTCCTGAAATGAAGAGTCTGACTGTTATTTAGCTGGATAAAAAGCACTCAGTGCCATGTGTGTAATAGTTCCATTTCCATGATATACATACTTGGTAAAAGCTTTCTCCTTTTCATCATCTGGACAGGTAGGCTCTGCTAAATCATGTGCAGCACTCAGGGAGGGATGACAGTGTGCTGGGGCAGGGTGGGGGGGAAAGAAAACAGCAGCAGGTTTGTTCTGAAAACCTTGGCCGAGGGTTTAAATCCAAAAGAGGCTGAAAATTGTATTAATTTCCCTTCTTTTCCCATTCTGTGCACCTGGTTAGACACAGCAGCAGGAGGCTGTGTCATTCCCAGGTGGAACTCGGTGTTCCAAATGTGGTTTGGTTTTCCCCACCTTTTCCCCACCTTTTCCCCTTGCTTTTCCCCTTGCTTTTCCCTGGCTTTCCCCTCGCTCTGGGTTCCCCACAGCCCCACCACATTCTCCCCCCACGAGGCTCAGTGGTTCCCCAATAACGTGGCTCTGGTTTTCACTCCCCTGGGCATTAAATCCTTCGTCTGGGAATCGGTGTCTGGTTGACTCCAGCCAGGACTTGTGTTCTTCTGTGCCTGCATTTGGTCAGAGCTGGAACTTCTGTGGAGCTTCCAAAGAGGGAGAGATTCAGACTCCCTCAGCCCCTCCAATGTCCCAAGTGTGTGACAGAGCTGCCACCAGGGACAGCAGCTCTTTTGTAGCTCCTACATATCCAAAGCACGATACTTTTATATTTATATTTTAGATTTTATTTACTTCTATATGAAATAGGATACTGCTGCATTTCAGGTAGAAATTCAAGAGGTGCCCAAAATGCCCCTTTGCCAGTGTAGAAAGCACAATTAATTTGTTTCTGTGCCACTGAGAAGCTTCTCTAAGCCCCTGTTCCAAGCCTTGTGTCCAGTTTGGACCCAGCCCTGCACTGCCCTGCTGGGAACGAGCAGCAGAGGTTGGTGGTACCCCCAGAGCTTTTCCTGGTGTGTGTGAAACCAGAACTGCTGAGAACATCACCAGTCAGGGGCATCCCTGCTCTCTGTTGACTGCTCAGCTCAGGAATTTGGGAATTCAGGGCTCAGCCACCCCCTGGCACCACCAGGTACAGCCCTGGGTGGGTTTTCTCCTTGGCAATCCATGGGAACATTTCATTTATTTTCTATAAGAAAAGCTTTGGGGTGCAATATGAGAGTGACAACAATAATTGCAGTTTTAAAGCCTTGAGAGGTTTCATGCATCGTATAAAATTTTACATTCCACCACCAATTTGAATCAATTACGATCTTTAAATCTATAATTGTGCTATTTAAAGCGATTTAAAGGGCACACAATGCGTGTGGTATTTCACCGTGTATCAGAGTATTTTCACAACAGATCTGTTTATTGGGGGAAAGCATCTAGAGGCTGTTAAAAGCTGATCAGAGGCATTATTAACTCTTTTCCTTCAGGACTTTTACCTGTACGAAAGTGCAGGACTGGAAGTGAGGCAGATTTAAATACCTCAGGAATTCCTCTCCAAAAATATTGAGACTGTGTTCAAGGGGCTTCATATTCCCAGTAATTCCAACAACAAATCTTGGCCGCTCAGCTGTTCATCTTATAGTTTGGGGTATAAGATGGGTAAAAGGGGGGTTGGTTTATTTGGTTTGGGGAGTTTTATGATACTAGAGGGGGAAAAAAATCATACAAATGCAACAAAAGCAGCCAAAAAAAAAAAAGAAAACAAATCTGAGATATTCCCACGTCCACATCAGGGCAGCTCAGATGGTCTTTAGTGGAAGCTGCTGGCAATAAAATATCCTTCAAACACTTACTCAGCTTTTGGGGAGGGTTGAGGGGAGAGAAGCTGCGTCTTGGCTTCCCAACATTATTTTAAGTGGGAGTTTTGTTGCCCTGTAAGCAAATTCCAGCCTCTCCTTTTTGACAGGGGGATATCCATTATCCCAGTTTTTGAGGCTGTTGAATGAGTGGACACAACCTGGGGGTCTTTCTTATCTGTGGGCAAAGTGCCTCTGTTGTGCAGGGAGGGATGCCTGGAAAAACCCCTTTTACCATCCATTCCAAACCCAGAGAACTGTAAATAAAGGAATGTCACTATAGACTAAATAGATTTGGAGGTGATAAGTCTTTTATTTTTGCAGTAATAGTAGCGAATAAAATAACCCTCATTTAAAATCTGAACAATGTGTTTATGTTCAAATAAGAAATATCAATTTCCAAGTGGTTATCTCCACGTTTCTTAATGGGAATGGATTCCCAGTTCTAAATCCAGCAAATGCCCGTTTTTATTCTAGAATTGTTGTCCCATAAAGTAACAGCAACTGATAGTGAAAATAGTGATTATTGATTCTTAATGCATCCAGGATTCATAATGCAAACACGATGAAATATAAAAATATTTTCGTATTTTATTTTTATATTTATTTGGAAAGGACATAACTGCAATTGGCTTATTTTACTAAACCAAGGGAAAACATAAAATGCTTTGGAATACTTTTAGCTATAAAGGTAGTGAATGCAATTGGCTTATTTTACTAAACCAAGGGAAAACAAAATGCTTTGGAATACATTTAGCTACAAAGGGAGTAAGTGCTGAGATTATTGGATAAAATGTGGTTTTCTTTCAGTAGAACACATCACAATAATCAGTTCAGGATTTCTGAGCACGCCTGGGCTAATTCCAGGAGATTCACCTTCCGGCAAGTGCTGCAAAGCCAAACTCAAGGAGGGACAAACATGCCAAATGACCATCCTATACAAGCACAGGGGGTTTGAGTCCTGCCCAACCCCTGAGGAGCCTCCTCAACTCTCCCTGAAATTTTTTTCTAGCCTTTCCAGGGGAGCACATCCACCTCCCCGACCTCCTCTCTGCCAAACAAATCACTGCAGCAATACCAGGCTCTTTCAACTTATAAAAACGCCTCAACGTTGCCCTTTGCAATCGTCTGCAGTGACAAGTGAAGTGAGGGTGGCATTTGCTCCTCCCGCTCCCACAACATCCCTGGATCCGTCATGCTCCATCCCTGGGATGGCACAGCTCTCCCTGCTCACTACCTGTCAGCACTTGTACTCCAGAACCTTGAATATCAGTGACTCACTAATGTTTTATGATATTTTACCTCACTTTATGGGAGTCATTTATGACAAGACCAGAATGACATAAACTGCCATAAAGCAAAGCAATGCAATCACACAAATGACCGTAAATCAAGAGAGCAACGGGGAAAAAAGGTCATAAAAAAAGGCAAGAAAATTGGAGAAAACAACATTTGAGTTCAGATTCACAAGTGTGGAGTTTAGCAGCTCCCAAACTTCAGGACAGATGGATGTGAGCAGCAGGAAAATTCAGTGTTCCACTGATACTCATCATTCTGGCAGTGATACAGAGTGGGACTTAGGAAATTTTTAAGCCTGTTATGATGCCTAAAGAGTTGATTGCATTGTGTGACAGGGTTTTTTTCTCCTATGAAGTTATTTTAGCTTTGTCCTGCACTCTGAGCGATTCCCAATCCAGATGACCTTTGGACAACTCTTCCATAATCTACATCTATTTGTAATTTTTGTTTAAATGAAAAAAATGTGTTCCTGGTAATCAAGTTGGCCACCTCTATAGAGTGGGATGAGATGTTCTCATGGAAGGCTCTTGGTGAGAAGCTCCCAACCAGGAGGGAAAATGGGATGTCTGGGGGTAGTTGGCTTCCCATTTGCTTGGGATCAGGCAAATTTCTGGAGCTGGGGGCAGTGGAAGGGTTGAGTTGGAAGGTGTCCAGGCCCCTGGGGGTGCTGTGGATGGGGGGGAGAAGGACAAGAGACATCCAGGAGGACAAGGAGCTGAGCAGGAGCAGAGCCTAATGGGGCAGCAGGAGGCAATGAGGTGTAACGGGACACACACCACACCTTAAAGTTATACCCCCATAAAAATGAGAAACTGCCAGTGCTGCAGATAACAGCATTTATGAGGAGGATTTATGGGCTGCTCAGGTGGTATAAATATATACAGTACACAAACACCAGTGGGAATAAATTCCACTGGACAACCCTGTTATTTTAACAGTAACCTTGAAAATATTATGTTATTTAACTGAGGAAAGGTGTTAAAGGAACAATACATAATTTAGTCGCCTTCTCTGCCCTGTGCAGTTCATCTCTATTAGCAGCATTGGTGTTTTAAGAAATGCATTAAGATAAACGTTGATAGTTAATTGCATTTAATTCTCCATCCACACCTTTGTACTCTCATCTTGTGTGCCAGGCTGTTTCTAACGGGGCTGATGTGCTTTCAAAATTATGGAGACATATTTTTAGCCCTAATCTTGCTCTAAACCCTCTCATTCTTTCCCTGCTCCGTTCTCTCAGTCAGTTGCTTTCTCCTTTCGTAGGATCACTTGTGCTCACAACTGCCAAAACCATTTCCAGCCACTCTTGAAAATCCTTCCTTGTCGAAGGACACCAGTGTAGGAAATGGAAATGACAGAAATGGAAACTCAGATAAGCAAGAAAACAAAATCCCTAAAAAACCCCAGAGCCCTTGAGCTGAGAGACCCTGAGCAAGTGCATTTGCAGGGAGCTGAGCTGGGGAAGCACCAAATCCAGGGATGCAGGAAGGGATGAGCTGCTCTGCTCCTGCCCTGGCTCTCTGGGCTCAAGGACAGGTTGTTTCCCTGCAGGAGATAAATGTGGAACATTTGGGATCGCTCCAAGTGTCCTTCAGAGCCAGGGGAGTCTCACCTGAGAGCCCCCGGGTGAGAGAGGAGGGTTGGTGGCCAAGGCAGGGACACTCCTGCAGTGCCTGGCTGCAACAGCTCGTCCCTCTGGGACTTGATTTCCCTGTTAATTCCCTGCCCAGGGCGGAAATCAGCATTTGGGAAATGAAAATGCACTTTGGAGGAACGTTGGTTGCCTTTCTGACTCTTTTCAGGTGCCATCTCAGGAGTTATCACCAAGGTGGGAATTCCCTCTCCCTGCTTGTGCTGCCAGGAAAGTAAAGTAGGACGAGTTCCCACCATGATCCAAGAGTAAAGCAAAAGCTGGGATCTTAATTTTTGATGCAGTCTATGTGCTCTCATTATTGCATTGTCTGTTTGTATTACTTTTGATTTATACCCTAATTGGGGAACTATAGAAATGTTAATGGGAAAGATACTGTTCTGAATATGACAAAGTTGTTTACTAATTGTTGCCTTTAACTCAGGCTAATTTTGTAGTATTGAAATATTTAAAAATGTTTTATTTCTTTATTTTCAGGTTGTCATGAAAGCCTTGTTTAGTTTAAACTCCATTCTCAAATGAGCTGGGCTTTCTCCCCCTTTAAAACTAAGAAAATAGTGCAAATTAAAGATTTGTTACACTGGGGCTCAATCTCAAACCTTCAGGCAAGCCCATTCATTTTGTTAAATATTTAGATGAGAAATCGCTGCTTGTGTGTTTATTTATTTATTTTTGCAGCATCCACTGTGCTGCTCATTATCTTAGGGGAGATGGAGAATATTGCACTGATTATTAGTAAGCTTGGTAATGAGATTACTGAACCATTGGCAGTTGACTTTTTGTGTTTTGCATTTGAGGCATAATTACAGGGGTTTATTTCCAGCCCCTTTAGAGGTTTTGGGGGTTTTTTTTTGCCTTTTAATGATTCCCATTTACATCCTTTGTTCTCCAGGTGAGGGATGAGATTGTATCTCTGGGTGTTTTGCATTTCTCCCCCATGAAATGACTTTAGTTGTGAGAAAGAAGCTCCGTTTCAGCCAAGTGATGCTCACCCTGAAACTTCTTTTATACTTGAGTAATGTGACTGATATTAATTGGGAATACTCAGGTAAATTGGCTTATTTGGGCATTTATCCCGGGTGAATCTTCCAGGCAGGGCAGGAATTCTCATTGACTCTCTTTGGCCTTGTCTGTCTCATAAATGTGATGTATTAATAGAAAACAGGAGAAAGGAGAGGAGCTGCTTTGCAGGTCTTAAATATCTCATAACTGGGGGTTGTTAAGGTTGATCACATCATTGTCACGTTTATTACGCACTGTTACCCACTTTTCCACCAAAATAAATGTGATTTCAGCGTTTTCTGAAGCTTCTGGTGGAGGATTCCTGGTATGGAGGGGAAAAAAAACCCAACTAAGGATTGGGGCAGTTACTGGGAACAGGTACAGGAAAGTCCTTGGGGAATAGAGAACCACGGAATAAAGTTGTCTTGGTTCTACACTGACTTATTCAGAAAGAGAGGAGCCTGTTATTTAGAGATCACTGTGAAAATATCGTATTTTAGTTATCCTGTTGTCTCGAATCTTTAATATAGTGAAAGGTGTCACTGGGCTTCATTGTAGGACAGAAAACCTTACAAAGTTCTTTTTCTCTTTTTATTTTTTCCCATTTAAAGCCACATCCTAAACACCCTGGCCATAACAGAAATATTTTCTGCCACTTAAGTGGATGGAATCCTTGGGGAATCAGTGGGAGGGCAGGAAAATGGTCACTCCCATTATTTAACCAGCATTCCAGCCAGGAATGAGGAGTACTGATGGATCAGGATGAGGGAAAGGACACACCCCTTCCCTTTCTTTTCCAAAGTGCAACGAAGGTTTGCATCCTCTGAGCTGAGGTTACGTGAGATGGTTCCCAGGGTTGCTGCATTCTGCTGGTTTTTCCCTAAAATCCTGGGAACAGTGTCCCCTGAATTGCACAGGAGGCAGTGACACCACTGACTCTCCTCATTTCTGAGGTGCTGCCTCACGAAGGGAGAGAAAACCTCAGTGGGACAAACCCTTTCTTGGGAGGAACAAGGTCCAAAAGCGGCGCTGGACAACCAGGGTTAATTTTACTCTTTGAAATCACGGATTCAGCTAAACTGCCATCAGCTCCCTGTGCTAACTTGTCACACTGTTGGAATTTAAGCAGCAGGGATCTACTGGGAGCAAAACCGTCCTTGTGTACACTGGCTAAAGGATGGCACCCTGGGGTTTCTGCCAGGCCGCCAGGATCATATATTGACGCTGGGCTCGTTCCTTCCCGTGCTTCTGAAGCACATTTAATCATCTCACCGAGGTGCCCTATGTGGTCCATAATTAATGTTATACATTGACTTTGGAAGAAGGCTTTGGGGGGGATTTGGATGATCCAGAAGAAATATGGCAACTGCTTTATATTCAACAGAGACTCTGCGTGGTGAAGGTTGAGCTTCTCCATTCTGAACGATGAGGAATGAGGGGAATGTTCCTCTTTCACCCCTTGCCCCTCACACTTGTAGTTTTTCTCTCCGTTTCAACACTGGCCTGGTGTTAATTTTTGCCAAAAGTGAAAGAGAGGGTGAAAAATCATTAATTCAATTTCTCACTGGTTTGCCTCTGGTGATTGCTGTCACTCCAGGTAATGGCCTGTCTGTGGTTCTGACCCAATTCTTAAACCAGTCTTTCCATACTCAACCAATTAATCTAATGGTTCATTAATTGCAAACATCTGAAATCATTAGAACCTGATTGAGCACAAAAGCATCAAATCCTGCGAAGCTGTGACTGCTTAGCCAGCAAATGGTCTCATGGCAAAGGAATGTCAATGTTTATAGTAAATGTAACCTAAACTAGGGTGTTCATTGACATATCCCTCCATTTGTATACAACAGCTCTGACATCTATCAGTTCAAGAGTGCATGATTTATCCACTGCTATATCCTGGAACTGACAAGCCAAAGATTACAGCTTAACCTACATGAAAGCAGAGGCTGTATGTATTCCTAAAATAAATATTTAGTAACTGACAAGCTCTGGTTAATATTAATTCCTGATAGAAAGCAGTCAATTTAAGCTTACTTGGTGCCAAAATCTATTTGTGTTTTGTAAATCATTTTTCATGAGTACAGTCTAGAGGATCTCAAGAAAATGTGTAAATGGGGGTGGGGGCCCTGGCTCAGTTGGGTTTTATATCTCCCACGTGGGCATTAAAGAGACCCTTCCAGGAGCCTGGGAAGTGGGGCAGGACACACACAAACAGCTCCGGGATAGCAGCTGGAACATAGAGACTTCATTAATGAATTTAGTGAGGGTGGAAGATGCCAAATTTGCCGTTCTGGAACGAGAAGCCTTTATCCATGGGACACCCAGCACAGGTAGTGCTGAACCTCCCTGGAACGTGTCTCAGGGATGGCTCTGTCACCTGGGTGTCACAGGCCCTGTGGGGTCACAAGTCCAGACCCTGGCACGTGTCCCCACTGTGGCTTTTTCTCTGTCTTTTCGTTCTTTATATATTCAGTGCTCTGGTCTAGTTGTCAAGGTGGTGATCACGTGATGTTGGAGGTGTTTTCCAACCAAAATGATTCTGGGATTCTTCTTCTGTTTGTTTTTAGAAGCTACTAATTGTGCTACTGAGCGATAAAGAGGGAGCAAGAGGAGCATGCCTACAAGAGCATTCCATTGGCACTGCCAGGAGTGTTTCTGATGGCAGAGGCTGGCCTGGGACCAACCTTTACCGCTGTCCTCAGCACAGGTATTGCAAGGGGAAATCATATAATTCTGTGCCTGGTTTCTTCCTACCTGTGTCCTTAACCAAATCCTGAGCTGGTGATGCAGCAGCAGAGGTGAGCAGTGTGTGTTCATCAGGCAGGGAGGATGCAATGGGGAATACCCTCCCCTAAATCTGGATTTAGATGCTCAGACAGAACTGGGTGTGCTCACCCCTGTGCTCCTGGGAGCCCTCAGTGAGCAGAAGGGAAGGGGACAGGTTCTGTTCTCCCCACACCCTGCTCCCTGCAGCCAGAGTGAGCAGCCCGCACAGCCACGGCTTGGCTTTGAAATATTCCTGTTTAAAACGCTGATTATAGGGGGGCAGAGCGACAGGCAAGGGGTTTAAAGAGCTTTCCATCAGAACAGGATCTTCTCCTCCTTCAGATAAGAGCAGGGCTGGCTCGGAGAGAGGCAGGACTGGGCGATAAGCAGGGCAGGAGCGAGGGTGGATTTTGGAAAAGGCTGAGCAGTGTCAGGACACTGCTGATGGGGGCAGTGGCCTGAGGAAGTCCTTGGAGTGTGGTTTTCCTTTATCACTTTTACTGGGCTGCCCTTTGGGCGTGAGTTATGATCTGCTGGTTTGATCTTTTGTGTTGGGGGGGTGCTCATTGCACCTCGGAGTTCCTGACAACAGTAGTAAAGCTGCCAAGTGTTACTTAAAGTGTGGGAATGTTTATAAGAGCTCAGAAAAGGAGAGTGTCTGCTGTTCACGGGGCTAAGAGCACAAGAAATATAAAATCCCCAGCAGAATGGGGTGCTGGGTGCAGTGCCTTGCTTTGAAATGACCTTTCCCAGCTGGTGAAATCTGCCTTTGTCAGAAGCCAAGGACAGGTAGCAGCAAATAAATAAAGTAATGAATAAATACAAATAAATAAACACCCTGGAATTGTGGCCTTCAGCATCCACGTGTTTGTAAATGCACATCTATGTCCACATGTGCTGTGGAATTATTTCAGATGAAATCCCCAAACCCGTGTTTGTTCTGAACATGAAATGGAGTTAAATTATTCAAGGAGGGGTTTTTGACAATGTTCTCATGGAATCATAGTTCAAAATATTCAGTGCAAACATTCCACTCCCCCGTCATTAAGGTGAATTTTGTTTGCATGCTCTTTTCCCAGAACACTGATGTTAATTTTTGCTTAACTTTAGTCTTACAAGGTATGAAGCAATTTAACAGACTCGGTAACCTTTCATTAAAGTTCAGTGCAGTACTTAAGCATGTTGGGTGCATTAATTGTTAGCTGACAGCTATTATTTCTCTGAAACCCTTTTGTAGGAAAATTTCTGCTTGATGGATTGGATTTTACAAAATTTGCATTTCACTGAGCCAGAGTTAACTGGTACTTAGAGCTACTGTAGATATTGAAATTAGAAAACAAGAATCCTTTAAAGTATTGTTCAATATCTAAGAAAACAGCGAAAGTTGTTTGGGATAAACTTTTTCATGGAATTCTATCCCTGCGGTGTTGGGTTTGACATAAGGAAACTGGGTTTTTAAGTTGGCAGGACTGAGTGAGTGCTGGCACAAGGCTGTTGAGCTTTGGATTGTTCAACACCAGGGGAAAGTGAAGGAAATCCGCAGTTTTATGTGTTATCTAAAGCTCTGCCTCAGAGACGGAGTGAGACATGTATGTAATATATCTAATATATATATATATTTCTTCCTCGGGATGCTGTTAGAGGGTGTAACGCAGGGTGAGCAGCTCTCGGAGGTGCCAGGGAAGAAACTCGGAAGACTTTAATGGATTACCAGAGTTTTCCTGGCTACTGACTCTGCACTGACCCTTGTGCCTGAACTACCAGAGATCAGTGGGAGCTGCAGGATTTACTGACCAGAGCTCAGCACTGGGGTGGCACCTGCATGGAGGAGACAGTGAGGAAGGCCTAGAAAAAGATATCAAATCTTGGAGAAGGAGTTGACAGCGATAAAAGAGGGGGAAATCACCTTGGAAAGAGGATGAGGTTTGTGTTAAATCCAGTTGGTTACGAGCTGCTCCAGAAGAGCTGTCAGAGGCTGAGTTAAAAAATCAAAATTCAAAGGCAAAGAGGTAAAGACAGACCCAGGAGAACACCAGAGCCCTCAGCCTGAAGGCAGCAGGCTGAACGTGCTGGCCGAGAGTGGAGATGCTTGGGAGGGAAGGGGGACCAAGAAAGAGAGGATGCCTTGAAACCAAATTGTCCAACTGAGGAGGTGCTGAGGGAGGAGTTACAAAACCAGCCTGAGAGAAGCAAGAAAGTTTCCCCCAAGCAGATCCCTGAGAATTTCTAAATTGATAAAACAGTCAATTAACACAGAGATGAAAGACTATAAGGGTGGACTGGCCTCTGCTCTGGTCTATATACATTGATTTTATCAATGAAACACCATTATTAGGATGAGTTAAACTTCTTTTTTTAATAGACATGTCCTGGTTGCCAATATATTCCTTATAATTGCTCAGTGAAACCTCACCAAATGTAGGAAAATGTCTCGGGAAAGAGTCATGAGTGTAACTATTCAGGTAGCAGCACAGACATGGCAATTTTTTACTTGAATAGTTAAAAACGTAACACTGTTGTTTGTTAATGACAGAATAAATTAATATTTCTTTGATTATGTTAAAGGCCTGAATGAAAGCTGACTCCTGCCTGCCTATCACTAAATCAATTATGTGCTGTAATTTGGTAAAATTAGCTGACTTTAACCACTAATCTCAGGTGCCCTATTGAATACCTAAGAGTGGCAAGAAATTCCTTGGGTCATCAGAATTGTCTCGTCAGGAGTGGAAGGGGAAAGTTACTTCCTTCCATATCCCAGAAATCTGATGAGGAAAGGAGAAAAACCAGCGAGAAAAGCGAGTTACTTAATTATTCAAGAGGGAATTTCCTCTTCAGCAAATTCTTCTCTCAGCTCAGCCAAACCTTGTCATGACATGGCTCCTAATTTTAGGAAGAATTCGGATATCGAGTCAGAACTTCGCCATTTAACTGCAGAGTCCATGTCACGGAAAACAGTCAATTTTTACTTCTTTATTAATCGAGGGTTAGGCCCCTCACACCCAAATTCTTTGCCTGTTCTCTTTACACTTTCATTTTTGTGGTCAAGAAGAGAGAAAGGAGAAAAAGCTGCAATTTTAACAGAATCCTTTGAAGCTGCACCTCAGTGTCCTTTCTATTCCCAGGGGTCCCTTATCCCACAGGCACCTTGAATCTGTCACTGGATGGGAACGAGCCCCTTGGGTTGGGTGAGATCAATACCTTGACCTTCAGGAAAAAATCCTTTGTTTGTGGCAAGGAGACAATAGGGGAGAAATATTAAATGGGAAAATAGCGTATTTATCATATTTAAAGTCAGAGGAGCAACGGATGGGAAGTTCAGATACTAAATGGGGGCAGTTTGTGGTGTAGAGGACATGGAAATCTGAGCAATTTTGGCAAAAATTGTAGTTTAATGGCAACGTTTTGAGCAGTTCTATAGATTTAATGTGGCTTTGGTACAACATGTTGTTCTGCTGTGAATGGCTGTAACTACATCCTCCATCCTTAACTAGAGATGATCAAATTGTCCCACCTTTCAATTGTTTTAATATCATTTTTAACAAGCAAGGGCAGAGAAAGAACAAGAAGAATTTATCAAATGTGAGACGTTTCTTTACTAAAAGAGGAAATATATCCACTTTTCCCTGCTAATTTTTAATCAACCTCAGACTCAAAAGACAGCTTCCATTCTCCATGGCAAACAGTAAGGAGTGTAATCATGCTAAAATTCACAGCCAGGATAATGTACAACTGGAGTTCTATCTCAAGGAACTGAGGTATGCCTTGGAGGAATGCGTTAGATGCTATGGTTAATTAACTAATTTACTCAATCAAGTTTAACAGTGGTTTCAACTTTAATGGCACCATTACATTTTAATATGAAAATAACAGGCTGCATTGCTGCATTCCCTGCAGTCCTGTCTCCTCCCCACCATCCACTTCACAACTGGAGCTGGATTTGTAAAGTCTCAAACCTGCTTTCCTTGAATTCCACATCCTTGTAGTCTTAGACAACCAGCTCCTCCTTTGCTCTGGATCTTGGTTTTGTCTGATCTAATTCATATTAAACACTAAATTGAGCGTGACTGGGAAAATGCTGCTCCCCAGTATGCAACTGGTTTTCAGCCCATCAAATAAGTTGTTTATCCTCATGTAGGGAGATGGCAACAGGAGACAACTGTGGCCTTGTTGCTGGAAGAAGTTATTGAGATATTGAAGATGTCCCTTAGATCCATGATCCCTGTGGGTCCCTTGACCATCCCTTCCCTAAGGAAATTCCTCCTGATGTCCAACCCTGACCCTCCCCTGGCTCAGCTCGAGGCTGTTCCCTCTCCTCCTGTCCCTTGTGCCCCTGGAAGAACAGCCCCAAAAGGCAAATTGCCACTGGCAGAGCGAGAGCTGTGCTGGATGCCCACATCCAATTTATAACAGATTTAATCTCATTCCGGAGAGGGGCAGTAAATCATTGCTAAACAGTTATATGGGATTTTATTGAGAATTTTTATTATCAGAGATACAAAGGCCGTACTTCAGAGATTAACTAGGAAAAGTTTTACAAGGCAGTGGAGATAATGAATCACAAATTCTGTGAGGGTGAACCTCCCAAGCTGCATCCAAGTACAGCTGTCTCATATTTGCTCTCTGTGCATTTTGCTACCAGTAATTTTGTCATCAATTTTCATATTTTGTTTAAACATATTTGTCTTTTGGACAAGATAGGTCATATTTCACCCATTTGATGAATTTTCTCCTTGGTCCAGTTTTACAGGATTTGCACTTAATTAATTGCACAACCTTTAATTCGACAGACTGTTTTTAATGGCTGTGTGGTTTCAAATGCGTATACAGAGAGGGATTTCAAAAAGTAATTGTTTTTATGTCACTACCATTGAAAGTTGCAATTATTAAAATGTACAGATAATGGCACAGAATTTCTGAGCTGATGATACTAAATAGGCAGAGGGGTTTTAGGCATCTCCTCAGGGTTTTCCACGGAACCTGGGGAATCACTTCAATAAACCAACTTTGTGTAGGAACCCACACTGGCAAACTCTGCACGTGCACGTTGGGTAACGTGAGCCTTTATTTAAATCTTTATTCCAGGAAGTATCCCACAATTTCATAAAGAGTTGGTGACAAAACTCTTGGATCAGGCGTTGGCTGGAAGCACTGAATAAATCCCATATTTCCCAAGCTTGGCAAAGCTCAGGGAAGGGAAGGCCACCCTTCCCCAGGGCTCAGCGCTGCCCATGCAGCTCTTCCAATCCTCCCTGGTCCTGAGCAGAGGGAGTCACCCCTCCAGACACGCTGCTGTCTGCAAATGTGCCCGTCAGATGTCGAGCCACCAGGCTTCTCATGGCTGGGAAAAGACAGACAGGAAGGAGTTGGCAAAGGTCAACCCTTGTCAGTCCTTTGGAAATGTAATTGCAGTGGCAGTTTGCTGTTCCCTGGCAACTTTGGGGATGTGGGGAAGAGTTGGACACGCAGCTCTCAGCACGTTGCTTTTTCACTAATTTTGGAATTAGGATTTTTTTGAGGGTGGTGGTTGTTTTTATTTTGTTTTATTTATTGGCCTTTGTGGGTATTTGGAGGGTTTGTGTGCATAAGCTGCAAACTCTCATCAGTGATTGTGTGAGCCTTCAAAAAGAAATGTGTTACCGAGGACTGACTGACTTCTGAGTTGGAGGATAATCATGATAATTAATCTGGATTCTGACTTCTTTTGTTGTGTGGCTCTGAGCAAATGTAATTTGTGCAACAAAGTCTCTGCAGCCTCTGTTTTTCATGTTGGCAGTGGTGAGCTGCAATCAGAACCTGACCCAGTGCTTGGAGTGATCTTTTGTGGTGATGACTATTAGATGGGGAATTTTTAAAGTGTGTATGTCACAAATAACTCCTGCTAATGGCAGCCATAAGAACAGTGATTTTAGGACAGATTTTTGTTTAGAGGAATGAATTCAGGGATTAAGCCAAGGCATACAACTGCAGTGCAATTTCTAGGAGTTGTCCCTGCTTACACAAAGGATGAATTAAACTCATTTATCTTATTGAAGCCTGAGACAAAACGGTGGGGCTCACGTGTGCTGATGTGGCCTGGCACAGCTCCACTGGCCACAAGGTGCTGAGAGAGATGTTTTGACAAAGGAGCAATTCACAGATGTGGAAGTGGTGCCCACAGTCCCACTGCAGGGAGCAGGAAAGGCCAGCAGAAAGTGCAGCTGCCCCGAGGAGGGAGTCATGGAATTATGGAACATCCTGAGTGGGAGGGACCCACGGGGATCACCCAGTCCAGCCTTTTAGCTCTGCACAGACACCCCAACAATCCCACCCTGCCCCCAGAGGCTCATCCAAACCTGTGCCTGTGATGACCCACACGTGCAGGGCATTGAGCACTGAGAAAAGCTCAGGGAGATGCTGCTTGAGTTCCTGTTTCTGCTGCAGTAACCTGGCTAAAGAGCAGCTAAACACAGGGCAGGCTCTGGGTAACTCACCTGCCAAGCCATGGGTTGTTTCCTGTTCTCTTTCCCTCCGTTTTTCAATAACTCCCAACATTCCAGGGTGATATTGATGCAGACAGAAATGCCCCCACAGTGCTGCGTTAATCCAGGTTGTCTTAATTTAACAGACTGAATTTCCTGATGCTGTTCCTTTGACTTCAGCAGAGTAACACCAGCAGAGAATTTGTTCCAGTGAGTCCTGCAGTGTTCCAGGAATTCCATCAGGAATCCTCACTCAGCTGACAGAACCTACAGTGGTTAAATTGCTCAGAGTCTTGGTGCAGGCAGTGATAACTCTTTGTTCACAATTATCTCCACTTTTCTGCTCATCTGTAGATCTTGAACTGGTTTGTAAATTGAGGCTGAGACTGTGCCCGTGAAGGTCAAGGACAGTTTAGGACTCTCAGCTAAAGTAACCTTATCTCTAGGGTGGTTTTCCCTTCTCTCTCTTTTTTTTTTCCCTCCCTTTTCTTTTTTTTCTGAACCCTACAAATGAAAAGAAAAATGGAAGTTGCTAAGGTGAGAGGGGGAAATGCTATGGATTGATTTTCCTCCTCTCATCTCTTCAAGAACTTGCAATAGTCCTTGCTGCAGAAAGAAAACAAGGGACTGAGATTCTCGAGGATGGAGTTTCAAGTAACTTCATCCTCCTTTCTAGGGACAAATCGCAGGGTTGGATTCCAGACACGGGCAGGTGGCAGGGACGTGTCTGCAGGTGGGATCTCAGGGTTCTAGATGGGGACAAGGGGATTTTTTTTACACATTTCAAATTGCCATCATCTTCCACAGCCATTTCAAATGCAATCACAAAGGACCTGACCCACGTGGAACTGGAGCAACTCCTGGCTCCAAATTCACACCCTGGGGATGGAGCACATCCCTGTAACCCTCCAGATCTGCAGCTCAGACAGGAGGCTGCTCCTGGCAGAGGGCCCTGGCCGCAGGTAGAGGCACCGTTTGCTGGGTTTGTTCCTTGGAAAGATTTACAACAACTTCATACTACCAGAGCAGAAAGCTGTAAAGGAGGAGTTAGAATTCAAGCTGTGTCCTGGTGAGATTCTCATCTTTGGTTGGTTGCAGATGTTAAGTCATTTTGAGATGCAAGTCATTTCTTTGAAAAAGTTTTCTTTGGGGCTGCACTATAATGGCAGGAAATTAGCTGTTAATCCTGTCTTTTCTTGGACAGACCAGACATGCATAATAAACTCCCCCTTTCCCCCCTCTTTCCCTGCCCAGTGATTCAGTCTGACCTGAAAGAAAACATTTTCTTCCAAGAAAGACAATGTTTATGAGGTGCAACCCTGGTTTGGCCCTGGTGATTAGAGACACATGTATGAACCTGTGTGAAGTCTGGGATGGCTCCTTGAGAGGAGCCCTGCTCAGCAAGGCTGACATCACAAACCCTCTAGGAACCAAAAAACCAGCACTGGCCTAAAATATTCCAGAGCTGCATCCAAACTCACAAACCTGCTTTATAACCCTTCCTCCTGTTGAGCACAATGAGACAGTAAAGCTCTGGTTTGTCTGGGAAGGAGCCACATCACAACCCTCTCCCTGATTCCTTCTGCTCAGGAGGATCTGGGGAGAGACACATCCCAGAACTGGGAATTCTGTTGCTTTATCTTTGTCTCCCAGTAGATTTTGGTTAACTCCTGGAGCCTCCCAACCACTTGGCAGCACTGCAAAGACTGTTTGAAAGGGGCAGCTCAGCCCTGCCCCTCTCAGGGTGACAGAGATATTTGTGGTTCTATTCTTTAGGCAGTAACAGGTAACTCTGCCCCAGACTTTTCAGCCTGGGCACTGAAGGGACATCACCATGGAATCAGTTTCTCCAGAGACTTGATCTCTCATTGGATACAGAGCCAGAGAATTCCCTGAGCTGGGAGGGACCCACAAGGACCATCCAGTCCCTGCACAGACACCCCAACAATGCCACCCTGTCCCACAGGATCACTCCAACCCTCCTGGAGCTCTGACCAAACCCTGGGGAGCCTGGGCAGTGCCCGACCACCCTCTGGGGGAACAACCTTTCCCTGAGATCCAGCCTAAACTTCCTCTGCCCCAACTCCAGGCCGTTCCCTGGCCCTCTGAGACCCCCCTGGGCACAGTTCACATGGTGGGCACCAGGTACCCGAGCCCTGTGCCTGTGAATTGCTGCTGCCACATCATGTAGGAGATGCTCCCTCTCTCCTTTCAAACATTGGGCTTTATTACTCTTCTCCCTTATCTCTAAATATAGCAATGCTGGAACATCTGCTTATTTAAGTAGTTCCATTTGGTCCTAAATCCATCAGGTTCTTGTAAAAAGGACTTTAATAGGTCATTTTTCGAGTGAATAGCTGGGAGTTACTTGAACTCCTCGGGCTGGAAGTGACATTATGTACTTCTCCATTGCATTGATTAATTATTTGGTAAAAAAGATAAGGTGTTTTGGAATTTGGTTTCAGTTAAACCAAAAGGGATTGAGCTGAAATTCATATGCTAAGGCAGCAGCCTTGTGAAATGTAAACTGAGTTATAAACCTATAGAAAATGGATTTTATTATGGAAATGTAAACTGTCCCCTAAGCAGAGCATGGGGAGGTGATGCTGTAACAACACATGAGTAAGTAATAAACAACAGCCTGTATTATATCAGATGACTGGGTACAGCTAGAAATGTATCTGTTTGGGTGTTGAATTATCCCCAAATTTGAATTATGGGCATATAATTCAAATTATCCCCTTCCAGCAATATAAAGTCTGACAGACATATTTTTTTAATATACTTCTTGTGCTGTTTTGCATTATGTCACATCCTCCAGCTCTAAAACCACGGCTTTCCTACCATGATTCATCAGAAATCAGGGGGGAAAAATAGTTGAGATCTGATATACTGAGGACTCTTAAATTACAGAGCAGCTTCAAGTGCAGTGTATGAGGAGACAGAGGCAGAGTGAATAAGTATGTCTGGGGCTGTCATGTCCATGAACTGGGAAACTCACTGGCTCATTGAATCATTTCCTGGGACTTCTGCTCATCCATCGATACCGAGAACCAGGCTGAGCTCGCTGAGATGAAAGGCAGAGTAATTCCCAGCCAGCTGTAATTCTTTATAAAACATCCACTAAGTATTTTTGTTGACTCCTGCCTGACATTTCCAAGGTGGCTGGGAAGCCAGGCCATTTGTTACACGGGATCCAGATCAATAGAAGGCAGAGAGGAAAAGGAGGAAAGGGAACATGCAGTGGAAAGGACAGCACAGCTCCCGAGTTTGCACATCTCAGCTGTGCACAGTGCACGTTTCAGGGGAACATCCTGTTCCTCACAGCATCATTTCCAATTACTGAAAAATATTAAGCACGAGGAAAAGCCACTGTCTCACGGAGCTGTGATTGTCAGGCTTTACCAGTGAACAGAAGTGAGGCATTTGCAAAGCCTTTTCCTTCTCTGGATTTCCTGTAATGCACATTCCACAGGCATTGAGTCTCTGGCACACCTGAATTCCCACTCTCATTATTGCTGGCTGCTTGATCATCCCCAAATTACTACATTTTAGCATGCAAGAGAACCTAATATATCCTAAAAACCTAAATATCTGCTTTTCATCAGACATAATCTATCGAGGATAAAAATAATTTGCTATTCCTGTTCTCAAATAATCTTGATCAAATTTCATAGTAAAGTGACTTTCGGGGGCTCGATGACTGAAAGTTTACAGGGAGTCTGGGTTCATGTTTCAGGGTCTGATTTGAAAGCCAACTTTTACCTTGGACAGGCTCAGGGTTTTCTCCATCTCGTTGTAAGGCTCAGGTCTATTCCCCCTTGTATTTTCTGTGCTGTCCTTACCCAGAAAAGTTTATAACTGGGGGTTTAGTGTTTCCCATATTAAAAGATGGAAGGGAAAAATAAATATGTATGTAGGTTTTTCCATGAAAATTACTTAAATTCCTATTTGTGCTAAGATTTAAAAGAATTAACACATCACCTGGACTTTGCATGTGAAGACTGAACTTTTTGATAAACAGCAAACTCATCTACTGCTGCGCCAGCTATTTTTAACCCACCTTGTGAGTACGCTTTTTTTATTGCTTTATACAGCATATCTGATTCTCTCTAAAGCACAAACTAAAAAATCTATCGGGCTGTCATTTGCTGCACAGTGCCATCTATCATCATGCAGCCTGGCAGCTGGAGGGAGGGGGAGCTGGAGCAGGAGGCACAGTCAAGGACTTTCACATGTAACACACACACAGAGCACAAAAAAACCCCAACAAAACCCAACCAAACCCTTGTCACAATTATTTATGGCTCTTGCTGGGGCACATAATAGGACGCATAAAACCTGTGTTTCGGTTGCAGCCCCGCTCCCGTGGCGGAGTTGGGCACAGGCAGTTTTGCTTTACACATTCCATTTCCCCAACAATGCCGAGCGCCCGGCAAGTGACAGTGACAAATTCTGGAGGCTGCGGCTCTGCAAGGCTGTTCCAGGAGCAGGGGTGTCAATAATCGGGGAAGGCTGCCAATGATGCCCAAATGCCGGTGTGAGCCTCCCCTTGCTCGAGCCAAGCTTTTATGTTGAAGTCGCGGGGAACTTCTCATGTGTGGCTGCGGTTCCAGGCTGCGAGGAAATAAAAGTGTCGGAGGAGGAACCCGTGCCAAGAAATGATTTTTTCATTGTTTGATCTTGTGTGGGGTTTGATCTCACGATAACTCAAATATTGCTGGTTCAGAGGGGCTCAATGAATATTCAGCAGTTTGCTATTGAAGGGGTTTTGTTGGGGTCTGTCACAGCCCTGTGCACGGTGTGCCTGACTTTGCTGTTCCCAGTGTAACCTTTGGTTCAGGTCTCAGCTGATGGATTTCGGGGAGGCTCTGCTGCTCTCTGGGTGGCAGCAATGGAGAGTTGTAATGCTCAGGAAACCTGCTTTAGGTAATTAAACAGAAAGCTCGGGTCCAATCCAATAAATTGTCTCGCTTGCAGTTTCTCAAGGAAGAGCGTAGACAGATATTAACCTCGATGTCCCCATTAAAATCCTCTGATACACTTTTTATTTCCCATATCTCATCGTATTTCTGATCTCCAGTGTTAAGTAGCAGAGTGTTAAATTAGAAGGAGAGAGGCCAGGATAGGTTTGCTCCTGTAGAGCAAATCACTTTTGAAGGGAAGATCCACAAAAGCACCAAGAACACAAATTAAACAGAAGCACTTGAAAAAATCCATCACCTTAAGCACAATATATTTTCCATATTTTTAAGGCAGCCACTAACAGATACTCAAAGTGACTGTCACTAAACCCATCCATTGATAAATCAGGGTTACATTTGTCCAAGTGAAGTGTATTTGCCCCTTCTCTGAGGCTGCAGGAAAAGATGGTGGCTTTAGGACAGCTCCAAATGTTAAAAAATGACCAGGTTATAAAAAAACATCTGCAAGGTGAGGTTAGCAGGGGATGAATTGTGGTGGTGTGAGTGTGCTGTCACTTATTCCCACGAGTTTGCTCAAACTCCTTCCTCAGGCCCCTGTTGCTGTAGGACAGGAGGGCTCCTGCAGGGTTGGATGAGGAAAGGTGGATCCTGCTGCCTCAGTGACACCCCACACCCACCCTGGTGCCTCTGTGTGAGAAGTGTTCTGAGAAACTGCCCACAGGTGGCAAAATTCATCTGCTGGGACTCCACATGGCAGCACCAAACCTCCCTCAGTTCCAGTTCCCAAACAGAGAGTTCCTGTGTTTGAGGTGGTCTGGACAAGTGTAAGTCGAACCAGCTGTGAGCTCTTTACCTCGTGTGCTCTGAGAGTCACAGCCAGTGTGTGTCTCTGCTTCCTCCTCCACAATCTCATTAAACATGGACATGTGGATTGGTTTTTGGGTTTGTTTTTTTTTAACATAGTTTCATTTTAAATTTCCTGTCCTACTTGGATTTCTTTTCTCACCATAGTGAAAATAGGAATGGGATCAAATGTTGAACAGACCATATTTATCATATCCATTGCTGTTGGTTTTTTTAACTCTCTGAAAATTGAGAGCAGAACTGTGGTTTATATTGGTGTTTTTACCAGTAGCAGCTACACAAGAAAACTCTCCCAGATCCCAGTGATGAGCAGCAATTAAGTCTCTTGTCTTGATTCCTATGGGAGGGTGTGGAATTTCACATCATTATGTTAAAATTCCCAGCACAGGAAGGACACAGAAGTGCTGGAGAGAGTCCAGAGGAGGCTCCAAGATGATCAGAGGGATGGAGCATCTCGGCTGGGAGAGCTGGGATTGTTCAGCCTGGAGAAGAGAACCTTGGGGTGACCTGCAGGAGGTACAAGAAACATGGAGAGAGACTGTTTACAGGGGATGGAGGGACAGGACAAGGGGAATGGCTTCAAACTGAGAGAGGGCAGGGTCAGGTGGGATATTGGGAAGGAATTCCTGGCTGGGAGGGTGGGCAGGCCCTGGCACAGGGTGCCCAGAGAAGCTGTGGCTGCCCCTGGATCCCTGGAAGTGTCCAAGGCCAGGTTGGAGCAGCCTGGGACAGTGGGAGGTGTCCCTGCCCATGGCAGGGGGTGGGATGGATGAGCTTTAAGGTCCCTTCCAACACAAAAGTTCCTCTGGTTCTATGAAACTCTCAGAAGTCAGAGAGCACCAGGCAGATTGAGGAGAGTTTTGCCAGAGTTTGCAGAACATATTTTACTTTTTCCAAGCAAAAGAACAAACGGTGCACGGGCTCTTATGTAAAAGGCTGCCCTTCCAAATTTTAGAAGACAAAATATTTTTATTTACTCTACAAATACATTTAACTGTTTGCCCCCCAATAACTCTGATACAATCAGGGCTTCCCATGAGTCGCTGCAGAGCGTTTTCACTTTGTTTGGTGTTTTCAAGTCAGTATTTAATAAACTTTAAGCCTATTTGGGTTTCTATTTCCTGTGATGCCACAACACATTGTTCTTTGCTTGAGATTGACACCAATTTAGTTAAGATGTGGCAAACATGCAGCTACCAAGGAAATAGTTTCCTTAGCAACAAGGAACCTATTGACAACGCTCAACACGGAACCCACTTTAACCCCAGTCTGGAGTTGCTGTTTCTCTGGTTTCTGGTTGTTCTTTGCAGCTGTGCAGATCACATAGGAGAGGACAAAAATATCATCTTCAACGTGCCTGAAAGTAGGAGTAGGTGAACAAGTTGCACCATCCAAACTTCGGAGTTTAACCTGGCATGTTAACATTTAAAATGGGTTGGGGGCAAGGCTGAGCTTAACTAAGGTCAGTCAGTAAGCTGAGCCCAGCTGCCACAGCCAGGATTTACTAGAATTTGCTATAAAGTCATAGGAGGGATGATGTCTCTGTGTGTAGTGCTGACCCAGAGCTTTGGCCAGAGGTATTTATATGCCATTGGTGCAAGAAACCTGGGTAAATGAGGTATTTAGTTTAGGACTGATAAAAATAAACATTCCACAATTCCACGTGGGAATTGTTCCCTCGAACTCATCCATTAAATGAAATAACGGCAACAACATGTGACTTTGTTGGGAGAGGAAAAGGCTTCAAATCTGTCAATGGAATTTTTTGCTAAAAAAAGTCCAGTACAGGTTCAAAAAGAGTAATTTTGCCATAACATTCCTTGTTGGTTGTATTTTAACAAATATCTCGGTTGCCTTTCTCTGCTCTCCTGATTTTGTTACCAATATTACATGGAATGACCCAGTATTACTGACGGTTGCTAGACCCAGAGGATATTTGAAGTCAAGTCCCTGTTCTGCTGCATATTTTCCCGTGCAAGTCCCCACGGACTCCCTTTTCCAAAGGGATTGGCAGTTGGGAGTGTTCCCAGTTTGCAGCAATCACCCAGAGACCCATTATGAGGAGAGGATTTTTTGGAAAATGCTAAATGCTCAGCCTCTCAAAAATCAGATCCCTTTAAAGTGTTTGTTCCCAGCTAAGCCCCCAAATCTGAAGCACTGCATATGTTGAATTCCCACGGATCTTGGCACCATCTCCAGCAGCGGAGCAAAGCACAGACAGCTGAGGCAGGAACAACCAGGAATAACCTGAGATGTTCTTCCTGCAGAATCAGGGGGTCCCTGACTCCCACTCCTGCACCAGAGCAGCCCGACCTCGGGGCCTGCACGTCCCTGGGTGGGTGTTGAGGGGGTTTAATGATGCTCAGGACAACACAAGACTAAAGCCATGGATCATGGAATGGTTTGGGTTGGAAGGGACATCTCCCACTATCCCAAGCTGCTCCAGCCTGCCCTTGGACACTAGTTACTAGTTTGCCTTTATTCCCGCTGATCTGAGCTAATAGTGCTGAGCATTTGGAAATTACTTTTTTTTCTCAAAAAAATAATTACTATAACTGTAAGAAATTGTGCATCTTGAAGGCCCGACATCATCTCCTTTTTTTGATTGTTTCCTTTTGTTTTCCTTAATTTCCGTTTCCCTTTCTGCTCTCAGAAATGGTGAACCTGTGACATCCATTCCAGAAACTTTTCAGCTGCTAAACTGCTGTAATTAAATTGCTGTTTCAGCAGTTCCACCCTGAGCATCTCCCTCCTTCCAAATGGGTGTGATTTGATTATCTCTTCCATGAACCCTCGCAATTCTGGGGATATTCTTTTGTGTAATTAGATGAAGGATGGCCTGAAACCCAACAATATTTCCTAACCACTGGTTTTAGAAATCCCTGCTGGAAAGAGCACTAGTGATACAGTGATTCTTTTATTTTTATGCAAATTGCAAGTGTTATAATCTCCCATACACTTTAGCATCAGTTGTTCTTCAATTTGAGAAAATGCTGATTTAAAGCACAGCTAAATACAGATTTTTCAGTGAAGTGTAATACAGTAAAAAAAAAAAAAAGAGAGAGAGAGAAACTTCCTTCCTTAAAATTCTAACATTAGTTTGGCTAAGGACAGATACAGTTTCGTCTTAAAAAGAAATTGAAAAACTTTGAGCTAGGATAGCCTTTTAAAATATACATTAAAAGACAGGCTTTGCCGGGGCAGAGGATTGCAGCTGTAAAAGTTTAAATGTGCAAGGGACACCCGTAGTCCAAGCCAGAGCATCCTCCTCCCCAGCAGAGAGCAGGGAATTTATAAGAATTAATGGCCACCACAAGAGCTGCTGCAGATTTCTTCATCAACCTGCGTGAGCTTTGCCAGGCTGTGATTTTGGGTGAATCCTGTCAGGTTTTTCAAGGCCAGGCTGGGCAGGGCTTTGAGCATCCGGGTCTAGTGAACCAAAGTCTGTTCTTCTACTCATCCCAGAATGGTTTGGGTTGGAAAGGACCTTAAACCTCATTT
The DNA here is from genome assembly GCA_013390025.1 of Pitta sordida. Lineage (NCBI taxonomy): Eukaryota > Metazoa > Chordata > Aves > Passeriformes > Pittidae > Pitta > Pitta sordida. Next base: position 25,869 of record WEKX01007699.1, read on the forward strand.
CATTCCATCCCCTGGCACAGGCAGGGACACCTTCCCTAGACCAGGTTCCTCAGAGCCCCATCCAACCTGTCTCTACCTCCAGCTCTTCTCCTTCATGCCTTGACTTGACTCATCCTCACATCAATGAACGTTAAATAAGACCCAGAAATGTCTGGAAAATTTAAGTGTTTTGGTACCAAACAAGGAATGAAGAGTCTCTGGGCAAATTAGAAATGCTGGTTCCTCCCACTGCATTATTGAGAGTCTCCAGTGTGTACTGGGAGAATTTCACCTTATCCACATGTATTGCTGGTGCTTTCTGTGTTCTTGATAAAAATGCCAACTCGATTCAAGCGTTCTGCCCTGAGCAAACCACACAAAAATATTAACATTTCATTAACAGAGGAGCCCCTGAGATGTCAATGCTGACACAGGACAAAGCTCCTCTTTGGGGCAGTAATTGTTAAACACAAGAGGGGTGGTGGCAGCTGAAATTTTGGTGAGCAGCAGCCTTGGCACTCGTGGTTGTGGTGTCACCCACCACCAACAGCTCGGAAAACAAGGACAATCCAGAGACTTCTGGTCTGAGTTGGTTGGAAATCGCTTCGTGTTTCTGAGGTTAATGAGAGGGGAATTAAGCACATTCACACGTGGGATCTCTGAGCTGGTTCTGTGAGAGCTGCTAATGTAGGACAGAAGTAATAAACCAATAAATTAAAGGTTCTTAATTATCATTAGAAAATATTGCTATCTTTAAATGCAGATGCAAACTGGGAGGAAAGGAAGTAAAGAACTTTCTGTTTTTAAATTAGCATGAATTAAGAAAAAACACAGATTCTCGTTCTGAGTAGTTTTAACTGGGGAAATGCTGAATATGCAGTGATTTATTTTTTTTTCATTAATAATAATAGGAAATGGTAGATAGTGGCATCTCAGCACAATTCTAATTTAATGAGAAACAATAAAATAGTTTTCCAAAGGGGCCTATTTAGGGCCCAGAAAGGGGGATATTAAACTTCCAAGATTTATTTTACTTTCTTTAAGGTATGCTGATGTGCATTTTCTATGACTATATTCTGTCTGCTGATTAGATCTTTTATAATTTCCTCAGTTGGAGGAGAGCTGATGTTCTTCTCACTGGATAATGTTGAAAGGGCATCGAGCAGGTCACCTTTTTTTTAATTGTGGTTCCGTTGATCTACATGGCAAAACATTTCCTTTGGCTTCGTGCAGGGTGATGTCAGGAAGGGAAAGGAAAGAGGAATGGAAAGGAGACAGGGAAGGGAAAAGGGAAGGAAAGGAAAAAAGGAAAGAACAAGGAAAGGAGAGGAAAGAAAATCCTTGACCAAGATCAAGCCTAGAGCTTGGAATCTGGAAAAGGAGGAGAATCAGAAACTAAGAAAACCTGGGGAACTTCAGTCATGAAAGTGCAACTTCTGAACCGCGACTCCTGTGAGGGACCACAGTGACATCAACGTGGAAATTGTTTTAGGAGCACATTTTCCTTCTTTTTTCCCTTCTTTGCAATTAGAATTCATAGTTCTGTTGACAGCAGGATTTGTTTCATTAAGTACTCACACAGATATTTGGGGGCTTGTTTGGGGTTTATTGTGGAGTTTATCTTCTTGGTTGGGGGCAGAGGGTGTTTGGGTTTGGGTTGGTTTTGGAGGGGTTTTTTGTGAAAACCAACTTGGTGGAGACATTATATCCAGACCAAAGAAAGCAAAAAGTCCAGATGTTATCAATAATTCAGTGAGGATGCACTTTGAAGAGAATGATGTTTGGGCACGGAAATAAGGAAGCCTGATATCCAAATTAAAGCAAATTTCCTGTCTAGTGTAGGTCTTCCAAACTTTGAGCCTTGCATAGTGATGGAGGCTTTGCAATTATTTCAATATAATCAAATATACAACTTCATATCAGAAGGTTATTGCCATTATTTAGTATTTTAAAACATAATCAGGGGCTGTGCTGGTTTCTGTGTTTGTCTTCAGCCTTTTCCTTACCCTGGCAATCTGCAATGTGACATTTTCTTGTGCTGTGCTTAGATCCATGTATTTAGAAGGAAATCATTTGACCCTTAACATGGCAGAAGGCTCCAAATTTTAAGAGCCGTGTTCTAAAGGGTTTTTTGGGAGGGCACAAGTCAGTCCTATGAGGAGCAGGTTTGGGGATCTCACTGTTGCTGTGGCCTTTCCACATGACAGTAACACCAAATGTTGGGTTCTTCTTTCAAGCAATATTAGCTGAGATTTTACTTCGTCAGAAATTCCTCTTTTTTAACTTGTTTTGCCTGATTTCTTCCCATAAATTCATTATATCTTGAACATAATTCCTGGCCTGTCTTATATAGGTGGAGAACTCTAGATCTAACCACACAACCCCAATGCCAGTGTCGCGCTCTGGGAAGGGGTTTGGGGTGCACTGCTCAGCCTGGTACAGCTGCAGCTCTCTAATTAACCTTTAAAATATGTATTTCCCCCAAGTGCAGCAGTCCAGGAGAGCAGCATTTGGGCAGTTTTAGGTTAATAAATTAAATCATTTCTTCAGGAACAGCAAGAATGCTGGAGTTTGATCATTCCTTGCCTACCTTGCTTCCAGTGATTCCGTTTGTCGCCAATCTCCTGAGAGACCTTTTTGGCTAAATTTCAACAGACATCATTAGGATCAAAACATAACATATATTTATACTTTTAAGCACATAATTAACCACTGGAATTCATATCTAAAACATTGTTTGCTCCTTTCTGTTTCCTGCAGTGCCTCTTTAGTTCCCATCATCTCTTTTTGCGTGTTCCAAAGGTCTGCGTTAAAAAACGCTCTTTCTTCCGAAGGACACTTGCTGTACAATCCTTTGTTAGGATAACAGGACCATCTGGTCCCATCCATCTCTCTCCAATTTGATGCTGGGTTAATTGCACCCTGTCAGAGGCGTGATTGACACCGTGTTTTCTCTCCTCACTCAGAGTAGTTTATTAACAATGCCGTTTGTCTGAGTTCTGGGAGATCTTTTCACAGCTGCTTCTGTGGGGCTCTCCTGAAGTTTTGCTATCAGCCATTCCAACAAAAATGCATTAAAAGTAAATTAATAAGAGATATTGTCAATTTTGGTGGTTAGGTGCAAACCAGTGCATTCTTCTCTAAAATGGAATAAGCTGGTTTGGAAACTGTAAATTTATTTCTTTAGCAGAACAAGAATGGGCATCTCCCTTCATCCTGTTGGTCGTGTGCTGTCCCTGCAGCATGGCATGAATTAATTCCTCTGACTTCAACTGCTTTGTATTAATTTATCCTCAGCCCAACTTGACCTCATGTTGTAAAATACTTAATACACAAGACTTCAGTTTTTCTGTAAATAAAACCAACTGCAGGGTCAGAATAACCTGTGAACAGTCTGGGCAAGTGCACACGTGCTCTCCCTGTCCCCATTTCAGCAATACCATGACAGCAAGGTGTGTCCTGGCAGGATTTTCCCTCCCTTTTGCCATTTGGATCTGAGTGTGTTTTGCTTTGTTTCATACAAAAGGACCTGAGTTGTTTCATGTGAGGTCTAAGGAGCCCGAGGTCTGTCACAGGAGGTTTTATCCTGAGCTCCCACAGCACCTGATTTACAGTCCACCCACTGAGGGACCACCAAGACCATTTCAGGAAATAGTCCAACTAATTCCTGATCTTAAGGAAAACCGGTTTAACAGTTTCACCAGTTTTGCAATTCAGATTTCTGCGAACTTCAGTTTGTTACACTTAAGTCACTTGATGGCGAGAACTTCAGGCTCACGAGCGCTGATCTTTGATTGCTTTGCACTTTCTGTTGCCAACACACCCCTGCCATGAGGGTTTGACATTACAAGCTAACATTTCCTATCCAATACTCCTCCTTTCACATGTGCTGACATTCAGCCGAGGAAACTCGTGCGTCATTTTCCCAGGCGTCGTTTCTATTCACAAAATGCCCTTGTGCTGAGACTTCACCGACTGAAACTTCTGCAGGGATGCCACAAATGAAGCATTTACAGGTAAAACAATGTGTGACAGTGAGAAGGATGTTGGAAAGTTTAAAAGGGTTCAGTTCTCTACTATTACACTGAAATGCTGCCTGATTGTGGTGCCAATTTCTCCACTTTATGATTTTAAGATGATGCTTTCAGGGTTTGTTGAGAAAGGTTAGTGGGTTTTTGTTGTCATGTCCAACTTCCTCTGGTCAAAGTGAGATAGAGGCTGACCTCAGAACATCTGAAAGCTTTTTAGCTGCAGACAAACCCCTCAAATCTGGGCCAAACCCTGGGCTCACCCACCCACCCGGGGTGCTGGGCTGGGAGGGTGTCTCTGCCCACGGAGATGGGGGAGGCACCTGGAACGTGGGAAACACAAGTGAAGTTCTTCCATTTGTACAAAAGTCTCTCAGAAGAAGTAATTGAACGATCTCATACACAAACTCCTGCTAAAACCACAATGCAGAGGAACTTGGACATGTCCCAGCAGGTGCCAAACCACGTCACCAACATCTGATCTGGGCGAAGTGCTTTTTTAACACAGGAATGACAGGAGAAAGATTTGGGGTTTCTTCTGATTCAGAACAGGAAATTTTCTCACTAACTCAAATTTGATAATTTCTAATTTTTTTTTCCTTTTGGTGCTGTAATTCTCTACTTCCACAACTTAAGGGAACTATTTATAGATCCCCAAATCCCAACCCTCTGGTACACGCAGCTGAAAAAATAGTTCCTTATCTTCAGTGACTATTAGGCCTTTACATAACATATGTGCATATCACTTACTTGCTCTAAATTTGGTCTCCTCTACTTTACACTATGAAAATGTTAATCTGTGAACCACTTCTTGGAAATTTTTCCCAGTATCATTGGTGGTGGAATGGGGCTCTTTGTTTTCCCCTCAGATGTTGGATAACTGTGTGAGGAGACGTGAAGCCTCTGCGATGTCATCAAACACCGTTGCTAAAGGAAATGACAATTCTTTTTGTTACTTTCATTGGTACTTTTACATGGCAGTTGCTATAATTTCATGTAATTATATCTTTCCCTGGTTTTTATCCTTCTATTGTGTATATATATTCATGCTTCCTCCCATGAGAGTTTTCAGTGCAGCTCTTGGTTTTCTTGTGGAGGAATTCGCTGCTTCCCTTGCTGCACCTCAAGAGATGTGACCCCCCAACATCCTGGCTGGATATTTTTCCATCTGCTGATGGAGCAGTGAGATGCTCTAAACATTTCTGTTCATACTAACTCTGTCCCCTACTATATTCTGCCATTGTCATGAGAACAGGAGTTCTTTGAATTAATCTTGTTCCCAGTCATCAAATTATTATAACTTTGTTTCAGCAAATACAGTTGCAGCTCAAAAAAAAAAAAAAACCACATTAGTTTGTAGAGCTGGGTGAAATATTGTGCACATGCAGCAAATGCGACGAAATTTGCCACTTCACTGGGTTTGTAAAAAGGGAGAAAAGGAGAAAGAAATCCCCCCCCCCCTTTTTCCTGCTGTAATATCTCTAATTACCTCATTAGCGAAAGGCCATTCCATCAACAAAAATGTGCTTTTTGTACATTTTATGCAAGTGACCTTGAAAGTTACATACGAAACAGAGGGTTTGTTGCACTGTATTTTGGATCAAAAAAACCCAAATACCTGATGATGCACGAGAGGGTGGAGAGGAAAGTTCCAGCTCCAGCCTGGAGAGAGCAGCTGCAATCCTGGACCTGCCCCTCCACCCCTGTGACATCCCCTCATTCTGTCCTTGGACAAGGCTGGTCAACCCTCTGTCCTACTCCCAAAAAGTGCTTGGAGACATGAAAACCAAACCAAGTGGCAGAGCAGTGAGAAAAAGAGTAGGAAGCAAAACCCTCGTCACAGGTCCATGTATTCCTACACTAAAAAATTGTATTTATGAACAAACCCAGCTTACAGAAACACGGAGGGGTTTGTTGTTGCCAAGCCCAGGGCCTGTGAGGTTTCACTTCTCAAGGCAGAGCCATTTTTGCAGAGCACTCTCCTACTGTCAGAGCTGCTGGGGAAGAGCCTCCCGAGCCATTAAAAGGTGGGAAAGCATCCTGCTGTTCTGTATATGAGAGCAGGGCTTTGTCTTGTCACATGTCAGAGCCGCCGCAGTGGAGGGAGAGAAAATCGTCTTGGAATGTGATGGAGTTCGCAAGATGTCCTCCAAAGCTTAATTATTGGAATGTGTCCTGGGATAAGTGATGCTGTCATTGAACCCTGATTAGTTCCGAGGCAGGGTGGGATGCAAGAGGGAGGAAACATAATGTCAGCCTGGTTAATTAGCAAGCGAGTGAGAGCAACCCAAATTGTACAATCTGATGAGCAATTTGTCACCCACTCGTTTTAAATGGGAAATGTGGTATCGCTTTGCATTTCCTTTACATTTTCCATCTTTGGATCTCTTTATAGAGGAACTAAGTTTGTGGCTCCTCTGCGGGGTAAGCAAGTGTCAGAGAGAGAAATTCAGGGCTGAGCAGGGTAAGTGACTTGTCCTGAGATCACACTTTAAAATGGTGAAAAACCCGAGTCTGAACCAGCAGTCACATGGTCTAACCTGGATTAAAAATTAAAAAAAAACATGGTCTGGGAAAATTAGAGGTGTGGAAGAATGTAAAATTCAGAATTCAGGGTCAGGAGCAGCCACACACAACTGAGAGGAGCTTTATCCCTGTAGGCACTGGGCTTGGCCCAAAGCAGAGCCATTCCTTCCTCCTTTAAACTCCTGGTCCGCCCCTCAGACGTGGCTCAGGACTGGGAACTCCTGGAGTCCTCGTGTGCTGTTCTGCCTGACGTTAATTATGTGAGCAATTCGTGATCCTGGTTATTTGAACATCTCAGGAAAGCAAACCCGGCTCTCAGCAACCTGCTATTTCCTTGTAAACGCTCAGGAAACATCACCCCTTAGAATGAGAAGGGTAATCATCCAAACACAGAACTTGGAAGGTGTTCAGCCAAAAAAAAAGCAGCAAAATCATTTCCTATTGTTCTTTCACAACAGGAAGACTTTATTTTTTTAGCCTTTGAAAAGCACAGAGTACTTCAGCATTTCCTGCATCACTTTGCAGGCTTCTTGCAGCTTCTGGAGTCCTCGAGTGATCTTAGGAAGAGCAGTGCTTTAAAACATCATACCAAGCTTTTAGAATAACGTGTTTAGAGTCTGAGAAGGGCTTGTCTTTCTGCAGGTTTGTCTGCCTTGTTCAAACCTGATCAGTTAATTTACTAGGAGGCATTATCTCCCCCTGCAAACTGCATCTTTCTCATACCTCTGGAGCATCACAACCACCATTTTCTGATTGTTAGCGCCATAAAAGATGCACATGGGCACAAATAACTGCTTCCAGAAAGTGATAAAAATGATCAGCTTGAGGATTTGTCCCTCTGAAAAGGAGGAGGGGGGGAAAAAAAACCTTTTAATTTTAAACTGATACGTGTCTTAAGGGGGAAGATTCCCCATAATAAGTCTCCTGCTGTTTGTCTAGGATGCAAGAAACGTGAACTGCCCTGAACTCTCCTGCTTTGCCCTTGCTGCTCTTTGCCAGTTATTGATTCTTGTTATTGATACGAATTTTTCAGTCCAGTTTAGGGCAGACCTGGAGCAGATGCTTTGTGGCTCTTTTGGATGAAAGATCTGTCGTGATTCCAGTGATCCTGGCCCTTCAGTGGCCCCTTCCTTCTGTATCAGTCCGCTCAGGGTGTGACAGTGACATCTGGGCAGGGAGGGAAATTTAGGAAGGGGGTTTGTATTTATAGAACTTGAGAGACCCATGGACTCGAGAGCCTGAGTGAGCTGAGCTGAACCCAGACCCCAACACTGAGTGTCAGGGGCATCTTGGCAAACAGGTTCCTGAGCTCCAGGGGGGACAGCAGCTCCCCACTGCTGCTCGTCCCTGAGCAAGAGGATCGTGGGAGTGATCCCCACCAGCCACAGGCTGAATTTCACTCCTTGCCTCCAAGCCCAGATTAATTTGATCCCAGTACAAATAACTTTTGGCTCCTGAAAGTTTGGGTTAGACCTCAGGCACTGCAAAATCCAGGTGAACTCAACCCTTGCCCGGATGGCTCCGTGTCGTAACCATTGGGATCTCAAGTGGCAGAACTGAGTTTTGAGGGGGTTTAATGTTGCTAAATGCAACCCCAGGCTGGATTTGTGCCTCTGGCCCCTCTGGAGCTCTCCCTCACGTGGTCCATGATGTTGGTGGTGGCTGGGGAGGTTTGGCAGGAGGTTAAACCAGCAATTCCTCAAACGTTGAACGTGGAATATTGAAAAATTGCCTTTATTTCTAAAGAAATCAAATGAGGCCCAATCAGATTGAACCGATGCAACGCTGCACAATCGCTGCTGATTGTTTTAAGTTATTTCAAGTCAGTTCCCTCTTCCCATTTTGGCTAACAAATATTGACACATCAGTATTCCACCCATGGCTGCGCTGACACGAGCAGATAAATACGATGCAAAGCAAGCTGGCAAGTACCTTTTGTTCACAGCTCCTCAAATTAAAGACAGGTACTTTGGTGTGTCTTCAACCAGAAACAAACTGTGAAAATTCATTTCCCAGTGCTCTTTGGGTGGTTTTGTAGCTCACTATGATCACCCTGCATATGCAGATATAAGTTAAAAATAAGCTTTTCAACTCTTGCTTGTTTACACAATATTAGGAGCACTTTATAAAAGTGGATGTTAATTAATGCTGGGTTTTAATGGCGTTTCTATGAATTTGTAAGTACATTCTGGAGAGACTATCAGATATAATTTACTTGCAAAACAATTGGGGATTATCAGGATCAAAATAATGCAAATATTAATTTTTTGATTTCTACTACCTTTACTCTGCCACTGGTTATGCTTCGATGTCTCACGCATACAGAAAGAAAAGAAATGAAAGGATTCTGTCCTTACATTTCCTCAGAAGTGATTCTTAGAGAGACTTTCCACCGTCAGTTCAGCCTACTAATTTTCAGAGTGTGCAGTAAGTTTTCACAGGTAACCTGTACCTGAAAACACAGTTATATATTTATTTAATATATATTTAATTTATAGATATTTAATATATATTATGCTCTTGCAAACAGAGTTATATATTTATTTGATTTTCTGATTAAGATACCTTTAATTGTCTCTCAAACAATTATACTCATGCAATCACAGGGGGCTGTACAATAATCTTGAGCACAGCAGCACTTGCAAAGATGTTCTCCACAGAAATGAGCTTCTTCATAACTCATATTTAGATATTATTATTAACTCATTGATATTTAGAATTGTAGTTAATTAATTTATTTTCTATATTGTATTACATATATTCTAAAAATTGGTACATATAAATTATTGTTGTCACATTTATATATTATTATAACCCGTCTTGATATTTAGAAGGAGATTTAAATCTTTTCAGAGGAATTCCTTGAAGCTGTGGGGATCACTTGTGATTCAAACCGTGCTGTGAACTTTCCTGCCTCAGCCTGTTATTTGGGAGGGTGGAGGGGAGAGTTCTCCATGGGAAGTGTTAAATTATGATGTGCAGAGCTCCACCATATGCTGAGTGTCAGGCAGGGCTGAGGTGAGGCTTTGTGCCCCCTGAAATTCAGATTTGGGACGGGCACCCAATTCCTCCACTGGCACCCAGGGCAGCTGGAATGGGGGATTTGCTCTGGGAGAAAGTCCTGCGGTGGCTCAGGGGAGTGAGTCACTGGAATTGTTGTATAATTGTACAATAATTGTTAGATAATTGTTGATCACACAAATACCTTGGGCACAATAAATGGTGACCTTAAACTCACCTGAGTGTGTCCCCTGGGACAGCTGCACTCGGATTTTCCCGCACTCATCACTTCTGGATTGGGCCCAAAACGCCAAAATAGTTTGAATTTATTTGTGTTTGTGGTCACCTTCTTGTCAGAGCATACCAGGAATGGTAGAACTAATGTTGTTTCTCACAAAAGAGTGTCTTTTGCTCAAACTAACTAACTCTTCCTCAAACTAAACCTGGAGAGAAGCAGCCACGGGCTGCACAGCCAGACGGGCTGGGACCTAAAGAATCATTTAACTATTTAAACTTTGCATCTTGAGCTGAGCCTACAGTTTCCATCTCTACTACCCACAGCAGACTGGAACCAGAATCCTTTCCCCAAATGTCCTTGAACTCCTGGAAGGCTACAGGCAGATGAAATTCCAGGCTTTTTAGCTCGGACCTCCTCTCTTTTGTATAATTTTAGGGGCCACTCTTAATGTATTTAGGCAATACATTAGAGACAATCTCACCCTGTAACAACTTGTGATATTTCCCTTTAGATTTAAAGGACACTTGCCCAATATTTATTTGAGTTGTGGAAAAGGAATATCTAAACTGTGTATCAAGGGCAGGGAACAGCAAACATTTCCTTCTACTTCTATCTGAAACATGAAAAAAACCCCAATCTTGTCCAGACAAGTAAATTATTAAACTTTCTTTTTTTAAGGAAAGCATAGGAAATATTTCTTTTATCATCCATCTATTAATTAGGAGAGGAAATATGGCTTTCAAGTCTCCCTTTGACTCCCTCAGTGGAACAGGAGGTTTTATCCAGTCCCTGTAGTTGTCAAAACCTGAGGGGGGAAAGGGGCCAGAAACACAGAGGGAGAAGCAGCACAGCCCCAGGTTGTTCTGCACTGGTGTCCTGTGTGCAGAACCGATTGCAAATGCACAGACAGTCAAACTGGAAACGTGTTTAAATCCAGCCCAGTCCCACATCTGAGTTTCCATTTATTACGGGGGACTATTTTCACGTGGATCCTGAGCCATAAACATGGTTGCCAGGAAGGTCCACCTGGGTCCCATGAAAAAGATAATAAATAGCCCTGCCCTGACTTTGTGCTGTCACATTGCAGAGATTGCAGTGATTGCTCTGGGCCCTTCCAGGGGCCTGAGGAACCGTGTCCCCTGTGCTTCCCTCTCGCCGTAAGTCGTGGTTATAAAACATTTTCATCTGTGCTCTGTATCAGAAAAGCATCTGCATTTTATTATATTTCATCGTGGTGCCAAGAAAGGAATATGTTCTGGAACTTCCGAGCGCCATCGTGTAGTTTTCATTAATAAAAGGAGGAGGGAAGTACCATCATCCAGCACTTGGGATGACCTTACAGGGAGTCCCACATTAAACTGGGTGGAAACAAAAGATTGAGACTGGCAGGGCCCAGGTTATCCATAATGGAATTTCCTTGATGTCACAGCAATAGAAACTAATCAATGCCAACACTTTGGTATTAAAAATTAAATTAAATTTATAAAATACACAGGAATATAAAATAGTGGTATCCTGTAGCAGCCATATATCAGCTCACCTTACAGATGTTCAGCTGCACAACTACAACAAGCCATGGCTGGGTTTCAAATCCTTTGCAGGAGAAAGCAAAGCCTTTACAACATTTCCTCTTAGCATTTATCCCTACAACAATCTGTGCCAGAATTCCCCACTGTCAGCAGAGAAAAGGCTGATCCAGCCTCCCTCTTTTGGGGGCAGAAGGTGCAGCCACAAGCCCAAGGAATTCCCAGGGGTTGGCAAGGCACAAACACCAACAGCACCTTCATCTCCTCTCATCTCATCCTTCCACTTGGGTTTTTTGGGTGGCAGGAGGTTTATCAATGTGTACCTGTACATGGAGCAGATGTTCTTTAAGCTCAACATCATTGTTAGAGAAGCTCAGCCCAACTCGTCCTTCCCTCTCTTGCTTTCCAGTGACATTTATTTTCCCCCTGAATTTCATTCGCTTAATCCACCTCAGTTTCCCAAAGTATCAAACTGGTCTTCCTGAGGCCACAGAGGGCAGAAAGGTCCATCAGTGCTTTGCAAGTGCAAATTATTTTCCAGCCATGGACTCCAGTGCAAAGTTCTGGAGATAATATTTCAGCTTTCATTTTTTTCCTTGCCCGGTTTTAAATTGTTATCTTGAAAACGCACAATAGCGAATTTTTAGAAACTTTGGCCAATCAGGATCAGCCCTCCCAGATAATGTAAATACAATTAGTTGATTTAAAGCACATTTCATGTTCTGCTTATCTGCTAAGTGGTTCAGTTATGGCGTTCATACAGAATGAGTCACTCATACATATTCCTCAAGGAAGAGCCAAAAGATGGAAGGAAAATACAGCCTGAGGAAAAAGTCTATAAAGATTTCTCGCTTTTCTAATCCCTTCTCTCTAATGTTTCTTTGTAAATTTGTCAGATGGGAATGAAATTGCCTCATAACTCTCCAGATGTGAAGAGCATCACTGCACAAAATTACGTACTTGTCAAAGCAAGGGGGAATTTATGTTGGTGTTCCTGAGATGTGATTTTATTCAGTCTATTTCCTTTGTGCACATCACAGCAACTAGAAAGACAAAAACAGCTAGTTTATGTATATCTTCTTTTTTTGCCCCCCCTTCCAATCCTTTTTTTTTTTTCACCTCTGGTGAATTTTTTAGCTTCTATTTTTCCCTTTTGTTTTCTTATTCCCCCCTCCTCTCCCTCCTTTTATCTCCTGCTTATTGCTGGTGACAGTAAACTTCACCCAACAGCAGTGTGATGAGAGCAGCTCTGCTTCTCCAGTGCTCCCCTCATTTCCCCTGTGGAGCACAGAGAAAGGTGTGGCTTCCCTCCCAGTCAGGAAAAATGTTCGTTTGGAAACCTGCAAAGTTTCTTCCAGGCAATGAAATTATTATTTGATTTAATACTTCGCTTTCTATTTTAGTATTTCTATTTAAACCTTGTGCATTTTCACTCCGAAGCTCCTGCATGAAACCACCGTGGTTAAACTCACTGAAAACCTCTTCCAGAGATCCCAAGTCCTGGTTCTTTGTGCTGTTTTGAAGAATGAAGTTGGCAGCCTTGGTGCAGTTATTTCTTCCTTTGATTTCAAGCTCTGATGTTAAGTCCAAAGCAGAAACCACCCTGAATTTCAGCTACTGCTGGGCCATGACCTTATTGAGACATTTTTTTAAAAATCAGCTTTTTAAGCCTCTTATTTGTGTTTCTCCAAGATACCTGAGATGGTTTTAAAACCAGTATTAGTGGGGGAAAAAACAAGCCAGCCAGAAGATTATTGATGATGGGTCTGTGAACCTCTTGTAGGCAGCTGGGATGACTTTTCTCACCCAAAGGGGCCCTTTCGGTGACCCCCAAAGCACAGGATGAGAAAAGCCACAGGCTCTGGGTTTGCTCTCACCCCAAGACAAGCTGTGCATTTACATGTAAAAGAAATATTCCCAGTTTGATGGATGTGGTGATACGAGAGTTGGGGATGTGCTGAGGATGTCGTGGTTTTGCAAGGGAACCTTAGGAAAAAAATCCTTGAACTGGATGTTAAGTTTTCTGAGAGGTCTCTGATAAGAAAGTGCTTGTTAAAATGCATTTGAATTAGTTCTCAGATTGGTTTTAAGCCACTTGAAAAGCACGTTCAGGCTTGTGCTGGAGGTGTAACGGCTCTGGGCTGACAACACGCACTCGTGGGCTGTGCAGAGATCCTTTGTGCTGCCTGTTGGACCAAATTTCAGGGTATTTCTTTTGCCTTCATCCTGCTCTGGTCCTGTGGTGTCTGTATGTGAAACACCTTGAAGTCAATGAGTCCTTAATGCTGTTGGCAATGTCAGATCTCCTTCAGTGTTTTATCTTGGTGAGGGTGTAAAACGCTGCCTCAAAACACTGAGGATGAGTTCCTGGAGCCATTTCCATGGCTCCTTAAAGCACTTTTAGCTGCAGTATCTGGGATATAAAATCATCCTGGCACTGATGGAGCTGCAGGTTGGTCTTCCAGCCTCCATCAGGGGCCTGGAGATCCCTGCAAAAAGCAGCAAAGGAAATGGCAAGGCACACATTGTAAAGTAACAAGAAGAATTTTTATTATTGCCTTTTTTCCCCCTCTTGTATTTCCCTTACCGTTCTGATCAGATGTACATTGTTTATAACCCCTCGTTTACTGGCCCCCAAATATCATTACAACTCCTGCACCATGATATACGTTTGCTTGCTCCCCTTTTAATGGCTAAAAAAAAAAGATTTAAGTACTTCATTCCGTTGCATTTTGACAGCTGTTAGCCATCATTTTTCCATTCACCTGCATTTAGCAACCCCATAAAGGGAGGCAATCTCGGGACTAACAAGAGCTGGGCACTGCAAGGTGATAATTCTGTATCACTTTGGCCTATAAATACCTGCCAGGCCTTGTGCTGAGTCAGCAGCGTGTAACAAAGTGGCAGCCGTGCCCTTTTATCTGTGTGAGTGTTTCACAGCAATTGGACTATCAGCCCCTGCAGTGAAAATCCATAGTATCGATCAGGCTATTTCTCCACTGTAATTCTTTTGTAGGAAATCCCTGATGACAAATTTTATCTGCCCCACTTTTTGATTGCTGGCTTTGATGTAAGCGATCTCCAAGGGCAGAGTTAAGCTCCTGGCCGTTCCACGTTATCAAGCACCAGCTTTATTTACTGAAACTACGCTTGTGGTCACCAACAAAAATAAAAAAAAATTAAATAAACTGTGTGTGTGAGAGAGAGAGAGAGGGAAGGGAGGAGGTGGAGGAGGCTGAAAATTAAGAGCAAAATAATATTTCCAAACGTGGGAGCGAGGGGGGGGGGGAAACAATGAGTCGCATCAGCTGCTTGATTCTTGAGGAAAAGCACGTTCTGCATTTATAAATGTATGGAGCAGGGAAATGTGCTGGGATAAAAGGGTCTGTGTGCTCTGGGATGGGGGTCGGACCTGATCCTACAACTCCTGGTGATGGTCCCACAGGGCCCCAGGATGGCCCTGCCGGGAGCACACGTTGGGAAGCAGAAAAAAGGGGATTTCTTTCTATTTCCAAACTGATCAATATTCCTGCTCAGCTGCTTCTCATTGCAGGATGACTCAGGCCACACAAGGGCTCGTTGTTGTGACAGGATTTCAGGGGGTTTTGTCTCGAGGGGGGCAGAGCAGGGGCTGCTCAGACCAGAGGCTGATGAAAAGCTTCTCAAGGCACAAAACTCTGGTTAAATGTGCTCGCAGGGGAAACTTGTATTAGTGATACCACCCTGTGCATTAGTCAAGACTCTTTAGCCTGTAAACTGAACTAGAAAATCCTACAAAAGGAATCTCACAGATCTCCAGCCTCCCTCAGCTGAGTAAGGCTGAGGAGCATCAGATATTGCAGAACCCATCGCTGCAAATTCAACATTTATTCCAGTTTTGATTTAAATGTAGAGTATTGTCTCGGCAGAGTTATGACGCGTTATCCCTTGAACACCCCAAGTTTTTTCCATCCTGATGAATGAGCCCTTTGCTCCTGTGCCCTCGGGGAGGTTTTCTCCCCGGCAGTTGTTGCCACAGTACATCGGTGTTACTCACGGTGACTTTGCAGAGATGTTTTCTTTTTCCCCTCAGTAATGCAGCACGAAGCAGGGAAACGATGTCTTGTGTTTTTATTTCAAGCCCTGAGTCACTGACATCCCAAACGTGGCACACACAGAATTACTTAGGAAAACACTCTACCTCTGCTTTGGGGTTTTTTTCACCCAAAACATGTTAAGCACAAGACTAAAAATAGCTTTGCATGGCAATGAGTCCTCCATCAAGAAAATACCTGTTTGTATTGCTGGGCTCCTGCCTGTGGCTATGTCACTCTGCTAAAATTCAGTTGCCTAGAAAACATATATCTTTGGGTATATGTTTATATCTGAAGATCTATGTTTACTGAGCAACATATATTGGATTAGGCATGGAGCCAGTCCAATTTCATGACTACACCTTTGAAAAATTGTCTGATTAATACTGAGAGGAATAATTGTATGTGAAAGGAATAGTAAACATTACCTACCCGAATGGATTTTCAGTAGATAATGTGAAATCCTTTGTCCATTTGGAGCCCCATCCCAATGAAAGCACTTAGATAATTTTCCTCAGCAATAGCTCAGGTTCAGGAAATTAATGCCAATTAAGTGTTGAGAGTAATTGGGATTATTTGGGAGAAACTATCCAGGCTTTTTACACGGATGAGCACATTCAAAGTCTAAATAAGTTCAAAGTTTGCAAATTTGATTCATACAAGTCGAATCATAAAACCCAGAGAGAGACAATGAGATTTTCAGGGGGAGTTGAGTGAATTTTAAAATCAATGAGATCCTTTCTATAAATTTTACCCACTGCATCTCTCTACCCAAGATTTTTGCTATAATACAGAGAACTAAATGCAAAGCATGCAGTTCAGCCCGGAGTTTGCCATTATTACTGAATTACCATCAATCCCAAACTCATGGCCCAACACTTTTCCTCTCAATGCCCATGGGGTGTTCAGTCATCCTTTCCTGGCCCCATGGATGGAATCGTGCCCTGTGCTCGACAGGTTCAGGTTATCTGGGACTGGACTGACCAGTGTAAGATTTGATCCATTAATTACTGGTTTATGACCTAACCTGCTTTTCCAATAAGGCACTTCAAGTGCTGCTGCCTGCAGTATCAGGGAGGGGATAAATCCTTTTGGGTCAGGCTTAACCCATCCCTGCAGTTGTCCAAGGAAGGGCTGGATGTCCCTCGGTGCTCTGGGCTGGGGGACAGGGTGAGGATGGGGCACAGCCTGGACTCCATGGGCTGGGAGGGCTTTTCCAACCTCAGGGATTCTGTGATTACCTGGTAGGGCCTTACAGCCTAATGCCAACTATGAGGTACCAATGACATGTTTGAAAAAACAGGTGACAGGGATTGTTTATAAATTACTCGGATTTATTTATTTTATGTTTTATTGATGAAAGGCACTAAATTGACATCAAGAGCCTCCTTTTTTGTGCGTTACAGACACGTGTTCTCTCAACGCTGCGTTAAGACCACCAACCCATGTCACTTAAACTACTGAAGAGCCATCAAGTAATAATGACTTCCAATTACTCCTAATCTGAGCTAGACTTGAACCAGTGACCTTGAACTAGTCTGTATCCCATTAACAGTTCCCTAAGCCGTCCACTCCCACGGTGTTTGATTGTTCTGAATGCAACAAAAGAGCTTTCCTTCATTTCCCTTTAGTTCATTTTTAAAAACTGCTTAAAATGAGGAGTGGGTAGGTACTGAAATACTCAATTTACAGTTTCCCTGTATCTCTAATGCCACATCCAGAGGAGCAGCTTTCATTTGCACTGAGAACACCTCCTGCTGAAATGAAATTCGCTCTTCTCAGTCCTTCCTGCCTTGTCTGTCACTGCCGCATTTTGCACACCTAGATCTCAAGAATCAAGAACAGCTGCCATGATTCTGCCTTTCGGGACATTGCAGTGTGAGCTCAGACTCCCGTGCTGATTCCTGGGACATCCTCTTTGTTATGGGAGCACATTAAGAGCAAACCAGGTAAGAAACGAGCCATTAGATGCTAATTTCTCTTTGCAGAACACTTCTCATTAAACTTTCTATATCAATTAGATTTTTTTTAATTGTATGCTCAGAAACAGGTACTCAAATATTTGATATTTTCACCAGATCTTTGACACCAGCACTGATGCATCTTGTACCACAGCATCTGGTACAAGATCAGTCCGAGGTTGGACTTGATGATCTGGGAGGTTTTTTCCAAGCTCTGGGAAGTTCTTGCAGGAAGGAAAAAGAGCTGTGGGCCACCATGGTGGAGCTGCAGGCTCGTTGTTGGGGTGGCTCAGCCTCTCCCTGTGCCCTAAAAGGGTGACTTGCTCATGGGAGAAGGAAGGGCAACAATAACTTTGTACTTGAGTATTAAAAGATCGACCCTTCCTGCAGCACCCCCTCAGCTCTCAGGGTTTGCCAGTTCATTTGCACTTTTACAGCCTAAAACAGGCCCAGCTGCAGTGCTTTGGAGCACCTTCCTGACACCTTCTGGGGACAAAAGGTGTCCCTTCATTCTGGTTTGTAACCCCCCCACCTGCCTGGCTCAAATATGCAGCAGGAGAGCCAGTGATATTAATGGAAAATTTCATCCCACTTTCTTCTCTAAATTTCTGCCGCTTTGGGGCAAATTCAGTGTTTTCATTAACATTTCAGATAAATCTGGAAAGAGCACAGACATTAATGCAGATTACAGGCCAGAAATGCTAAGCAGCAGCAGCAGCAGCAGCTTCCTTTGATCCCCAGAGATACGTCAGTCGTAAATATTTCTGCAGCCCTGAAAATCAGCGACGCCGAGCCCTTGTCCAGATCAACAGGAATTCAGCCATCCTGGGGAGTCCTGCTCTGCTGGGCACATCCACCCTGCAGTGCCTTCCCAACCCTGGGGCTGGCACAGAGGAAGCCCCACTTTGGCAGGGATGGACTCACATCGAAGAGTGGCAGCAGGTCCCCTTGGAGGGGCTCATTCCAGAACACGTTTGCCTCTTGATTTACCATATTTTCTTTTAGAAAATGCACCAGGATCACATGCCCTCTTTAAAAACACAAGAGGAGACAAGAAGGTCTTGTTTTAACACAATAACTCCTGCTTGGGGAACCTGCCTGGCAAGGAGCAAACGTGAACCAAGCAGTTTTGAAATAAGGAATTGAAATGCTCCAGACCTTCTCCCCATAAAAGTACATCACTTTCCCTAAACTTTGGGTTATTTTGCACAGAACAAGGACAGTTTCCAGTTTTCCTGCTGAAGTTGTGCAAAAAAAAACCCCAAACCAAAACACTTGAGGTTTACAGCGTCAGAAAAAGACCTATCAGGGGCTTTAAGGTTTGGTGCATACCTTGGGAAAGGACCTTCTGAGGGCATTGATTGACTCTTCCAAGAGCTGTGCTTCATCCAGTGGCTCTGCACTGTGAAATGTGGAACCATTCCTTGGAAATAGCCACCAGGATGAAAAGGGAGGCCCATGTTTTCTCTGTCCACAGCCTTCCATCCACAACTCCTCCTATTTTAGTCAGCTGAAGCTTCAGATGAACATGGCACTTTCTGTGGTTCCTGAGTAGACAGAGAGCAGGAAAATGCAGGAATATTATTTTTGCAGGCAGGATTTAAGACTCACCCATATCCATTGTGGTACTGCTTTTGATCCTGTTCTCAGGGCTCTTGTTCACCCCAAATACTTTATACCATGTTATATGCCTGACCAATATATGATTTTACTGGAATAATCTCCACTTCGGCTTCAAAATTGAATCCTTTCTTGACAAGGACTTTGAGATTAACAATATGAAGTAGTAGGCTGGAATTTACAGCTGAGAAATGCTCCTCACGTGCAGGGCTTTGATTTACCCCTGAAAAATGAAACAACTGTACTCCAAACAGTATTTGTAAATAAGATGTTTCCTTCTCTGCTCCAAGCTTGTCATCTTGGTGCTTATCCTGGCTACACACAACCTTTGACTGCAATTTTAATACGTGACAAGGCAGATCCAGTCTGACCAGGTCTAAATCAATAGATGTATTCTCAGAGGTAGCCAGCATGAAATCAGGTTGGTTTTCCTTGGGAGTTTGTACCAGAGAAAATGATTCCTTCAAGCACAAGGGTAAAACCAAATTCTAGGAAATGCATCTTCCAATGAACTGACATCGATGAGTTGGTGAGTTTTTCCCTTTAACTCACTGATGATATTAATTATAATTGCAAACTGCACATCAGGTTTCATCAGACCTGTCTTCCACCATCAAACAAAACCAGCCTAATGTCAAATTATTGAAGTCTCCCAGCTGCCAGAAATTCCACTTCCAAGTGCTTTTCTTTAGCACAAAATAACAAACAGGTCCCATGTGTTTGCATCAGTCCTGAGCGTGCTGTTTGTAAAAGTCGTGTCACAACCTCCATCTATCACTCAACATTGGCCAATGCTTTGGTAGATGATCCAGAAATGTGACTTACTGGGTTTATACTTCAGGCTTGGGAAATCCCTGTGATGGGCCAGGGGCAGTGGATCCACCGTCTTGGAGCTCCACTACTCAGTGCAGTAACTCTGGAGGAGATGTAACTGCTCCTCCAGCATCCACAGAGGGCTACACCGTATGCCAGATTCCTTTCATGAATTTCTCCCTTCTCATCGCCTTAAGCACAATTACAAATACATTATGCAGTGTGAATTGTCACCCTTTTTTAGCAGTCAGTGGTGCTATGAAACACCATCCCTTCCCCTCAGTGTGCTGGGTTGGGATCAGTGCCTTCCCCAAATATCCTGCTGCCTGTGCCACCCCACCGTGACCCACAGAGGGGACACCACAACCAAATGCTTCCCTCGATAGCATTTAGTCAATCCCATCCTCAATATCTTCCACATTCAGCTTTGCCAGGGGTCAGGAATCCAAGGAATCCAAGTTCACCCCTGATCCCAGGTCGTGCACAATGAGCCGCTGCCAGGAGAGCTCTTGATTTTCAACTGGGAGAACAGTGGGATGTACAAACCCAAACAGAGGCAGATCCATTTATCCACTGGAACGGGCACATGCTTCTCCTGCCTCCTGGAGGGGCTCAGTGGATTCCTTGGCAGGAGGCTCTGCCCAGCACCAGGCACGAGAGGGAGCGTTGGCATCTCCTGTGGGAAACAGCACTTGACAGAAATTTAGAGAAACTTGGGCTCTGCCTTGGAAGGCAGTGATCAATTCTGACAGCGTCCTGCGCTGCTCAGTATTCTCTCTGAAGTGCCTGGAACCAAATGCCAGAGCAGCACGTTCCTCCTCAAGTTCAGGAGGGTAGATGTAAACACAGGCCGTAAAAGACCTGCATGTCTCGAGCTTGTAGGGGTCGTAATTCTTCCCAGCAAAGTTACCTTTCCTGTTTCTATGAATTACTCTTACATTCTTGTAAGAGATACGGTTTGAGGTATTTATGGTGCATTCAATTCTGCTATCATTGATTTACTGGACTAAACCTGCTCCAGGATATGATGTAAAGCCCCTAATTCCAAAAAACTCTTCCATCTCAGCGAGAACAGCATTTTCTGCCCTGTTGCCCTCCAGCAGATGACCAACAGAGATAAACAGAGGGCACTCCACTCTCGGTTGCAATGCGCTTGGTGATGTGAAGGAATCAATCAGACAAAAGCAGATTATTAGAGTGTCTGAGAGAGATCAAACATTGCTGGCATCTTCACCCACACACGGTTGATTTACAGGCAAGCTGATAAAGTGCTGCAGCTCACTGTCAGAAGTACATGACAGCTCCTCTAGCTCTATGGATAAATTATTGCT
Source organism: Pitta sordida (assembly GCA_013390025.1). Classification (NCBI taxonomy): domain Eukaryota; kingdom Metazoa; phylum Chordata; class Aves; order Passeriformes; family Pittidae; genus Pitta; species Pitta sordida. Next base: position 46,964 of record WEKX01007699.1, read on the forward strand.
GAAGCCCATGATAACATTTCTCCACCTAGCAACCAAACATAACAGGATGTGGCTTTTAGTACTCGGAGCCAGAATGATACAAAGAGAAAACACAGAAACTCTTCAAGCAGGGAGGCAGCGCAGGGAGAGCGGGGTGTGAAGAGGTTTTCACACACACACGTGAGCTCTGCGTGTGTCTGAGGTGGCTCTGAGTTGGAGCCTTTGGAAACACACCTGCCAAAATGCCCAGGGCTGGGGCAGGCGATGGTTTCAGGTTGGGATCTGTGGCTGGGGGCTGTGGGAAGAGCCCCTGGGTGGGTGTTTAGGGCTGTGCCCCCACCACTGCCCTGCACACCCAGGGAACAGCCCTGGAAAACATCAGGGGTTCCCTTTGCCTTGGAAAAGGGCCAGCAAGTGAGCCAGGCTTTCAAGAACCCCCTCTGGCTTTAAAAAGAGGCAAATCAAAATAAGGCATTTACTTTGGAGGACGCTGCTAAAGGAATTCGGATATTCTCTTTATTTTTATCTGGTGTCTTATAAAATAATAAGTAATATAATCTGCTAAATATTGCATCATGGCTATTAGACATTGGGACTGCTCTCAAAAATTAAGTTGGGTTAATTAGAGCATGTACTATGTGCCTATAAAAGACTAAATCAGGCTCTGTCTTGGGAGCCAGACGTGAGTGCTTTTCAAAAACTGAGAATGTGACCCTGACAACTTAAAATCTAAAGTACATTGAAAGTACTCACAGGTTAGAGGTTGTGCTGCCTCAGATGCCTTTAACTAATTCTCTTGCTTTGAAATACACTTCCTTATTTAAAAACTACTTTTTTTTTCTCTTTGTTGCTCTATCAGAAGTCATCCCACAGAAGAGTAGGGTAATGAATATGGAAATCACTCTATGAAAGAAATTATGGAACCTGTTTATCTGCACTTTTCTGCCAAATGAACGATCAGAAAACGTGATTTTTATATTTTTTTCCCCCTGTGGCTTTTTCAGTTACAAGAATTTAGAAAAGGTGAGAGGTAAGTGAGAAATCCTGAGATGTAAAAGATGTAACCTGATGCTATCCCTGAAGTAATTCTTGATCTTATTTGTTAGTTTGGCATATTAAGGGCTCGGTATTGTTTTTATTAAGGACCCAGCATTGTTTATCTGCAAACTGAGGTTGCACTTCGACAGTTGTGTTGTGTTTCTTCAGTGGCTGCTGTGATTGAATGTGGCCCCAGCTCCTGAGCTGCCTTAATTAACCATTTGCTCTCGTTAATACCTGCACAACTGCGTTATCTGCACCTCGGTGGCAGGACAGACCTGACTGGAATGTTTTCCTGACTAATAACCATCTTCCTGCCTGGATTGCTCCAAGTGCACCTTCCCTTTCTGCCTCCTGGGTGCAAGGGTGGACCCCGTGATTGTTTATCATGTTTGGAAATTCTCCATCTAATTTTACCCCAGGCTCTGCAGGACCTCACCAGGAGGATTTACCAGAGCAGCTCTTGGGAAAAACCCAACAGAAGTCCCGTGGTTTAATCCTCGTTTGTGGCATTGAAAAATTACCCATAAATATTTCACCATTATGTTTTATTATTACAGTCGAATTTGTTTTATGCACTTATTATTTAAGGGATAATAGGGCAGGTGTCCCATTTTACGAGGCAATAATCTGGTTCACGTTGGCTCCATAGTTTATCCCTACCAGTGAGCTGCATTATCACCACGGGACATGGGGAGCTTGTCTTATTATAGTAATAATAATAATAATAACACTTTATATTTCTACAGCACCTTTCCTCTAGAACAATCTGAAAATATTTTATAAATCCCGTTTGATTTTTGACAACTGGGGGTCAGCTCAAGGATTATTTCAACACTGCCAGCTCGGGAGTCAAGACAGAAAGCAGACTTTAGACCATCCAGATATGACAGTATTGATAAGGTTGGAAAAGTCCTTAATTAGGTCGGACTAGATGATCTTTCTCTGAAAATCTCTGCTGTTTATCTCTGGGTTAACAGGGCTGGGTGTTCACGTGCAGGGGATGAGGCTCCACATATCGACAGGTGTCCTTGGCTGTGGCCCCATGGGTTCCCACCCCCTGCAAGTGCAACATGATGCCCTTCAGTTCACGTGTCCTGCACAAGGGTCTCTGTGAGGTGGCCCTGAGGGAGAGCTGGGCTGCAGGCACAGACAAACCCCCAAATCCACTGCAAGGTTTCCCTGAAACCACCTCAGAGGGGAGTGGTTCCCACCCCTCCAGGAGGTAATGCTGCTCTTGCAGATGATTTAGATTTTGTCCCCTCAGTGTGACAGTTATTGGTAGTGTCCTGTTGGCACATGCCAAGAAACCATTCCCATTTCCCCTGAGCAGCTCCCTTGGCCACTGGTTTGGTTTGTACTGGTGTAGTTGCAACACTCAGGTGTGCTGGCCAAATTCAGGCTTAATATTTTTACTCTTATTTTTCCTGACTGGTGACTTCAAACCTGAAGCTGCCTTTCATGGCCAGTTCCCAGCCCCTTGGATGAGCCTGGGCTGATGTAACCAAGTGTGTTTGCCTCGTGTTCAGCCCTTCAAGCATCACAACCCCAGGGGTGACTCCAGAGCTTGTGATTCCAGCCCCAGCCCCAGAGAAAAGAATTGCCAAACTGAGATTAGACTTGTGCTTTATTAAGAGTAAAGAGGATTTACTCACAAATATTGCTGGGGGTTTTTTTCTTTTTCTGCTGCTTCTCTCTTTTACATTTGGTTTTTTCCTTTTGTTCTCTTTCTTCAGCTGTGAATCCAGAAAGGCAAAAAGAAAAAACCTTGGGTGTTTTGCTGTAATGTGAGTATCTAATAATTTCCAGTAATAGAAGTGGTTTATTTCTACTTGAAAGTTGAGGCCAGCTCTGATGAAGTTATATGTTCTTTGATTAAATAAGATATATAAGGCTGAGTCTGCTCTCTGAACATCCCAGAGCCACCAGGGCTTTAGCTACTCAGAGGCAGAGTTACTCATTCCTTCCTTATCCACAATCCCTGGCTGACCTAAAAAAAACTTTCCCAACTAATGCCTCACTGAAATTGCCAGATTTCCACATTAAGTCAGAATTTTACAATTTGAATTTTCCCCACGGGGGGAAAAAATACCTTTAGAAGAAGAGTTTTGCTTACTTGCATCTTGCATGATTCAGCATTCTCTGCAAGCACCATTTTATCTCGTGTCGGAGGAAAAAAGACTAATTTATGCCATCTTCGTAGAGAACAAATTGATCAAGCAGATATTTGAAATATTAGCTCATCAGTCTGCCAGTAGGTGCTTAAAAGGATTTTTATTAGTCCCTACCTGTGTTTCTGAGCCCCTAAACACCTCCAAGTGTTCATCTCATTAGCCCTCAGCATTGTGGGGAAGGGATAATGCTTTCATTAGATCCATCAGCCAGTCACAAAATATAGCCCTGTGCCACATTTACATCAGGAAAACAAATCATACTGGGCCTCAACTTTCCCCCATTAGTAACTGGATGGATGTCTTGCCTCACCCAGGCAACAGGATGTGTCAAAAGTTCACTGGATTTACGGATAACAAATCACCAGCCATCCCTCAAGCTTTGTACAAATTATCAAATGTTATTTTATGGCACTGAGTGAACTGACTGGGCCGTGATTCAGGCGTGAGCTGGAGCACCTTGTTGACTTCAGCATCTAAATATCTAAAATGAGTATTTTGAATGAGGAAAAGATGAATTCTCCTTCTTCCCCAGGCCAGTGTGGAGGTCGGCCCTAATCTCATACTTCAAGAAGACCAAAGTTGATCCCGTGGTTCACCAGATCAGCACCAGGTATTTTGAGTATTGTACCTAGATTTCCTCTTTTCATCTGTTTGGGTTTGTTGGTGGGGTGGTGTTTTTTTCTTGCTAATTACAAAATGTTATGTTTCCATAACTTCCAGAGAGTTGATGTGATATTACAAGGAAAATTTAAAAGGTTGGATCTACCTCATTATATTAAAATGTTCTCATTTCTAATATTTCCTAATGGCACCACTATAAACTAAAAATTGGAATGCAAAGTTCTGCGACACAAGTGGAGCCTGGAGACAGTTAATGTGAAAGTGTTGCTGGGGTGGCTCAGGGTTTGCTTGGGGGATGTAAAGATTACAGAAAATTGCTTCAATTACACCCTCAATTACAACGTGTGAAGTCGTTGTACCCTGCAAGTGATGGCGGAATTGGGACCATATTGAGGAATGTGATGCAGCATTTAGGGTGATTTTGTGTTTTCTGCTTGTGCACCATGTTCTGTGTTATTTATGCAACCTTTGTCATCTGGTTGCCACTCTTTAAGTCATACCCCAGACAGAGCCTGAAGGGCACATCCCACAAACACCCCCCTGGCACTGCTTGATGGAGGTGGAAGTCCCACTCCTAAAGGTGGTTTTCTCATGCCATGTCCAAGTCCAGGGGCTCAAACTCAGCTGAAACCACTGTGCACAGACACAGGGGGGTGGTTTAGGATGTGGATATCAGGACTTAGCTGTGTGATGCTTGTCTGATCAGCAGTGCAATTCTATATTCATGAGAGAGTAAAATATGAAATATGGTGTAAGGTAGCTGTTCCATTCGTGCTTTATCTTGAAGCAGTAATTGAAGAGCTGCTAAGTGCTGAATCCTGAAGGGAAAAACCACCCTGTGTAGTTCTTTGGCACTCTTTCCTGCTACAAGAGTTCAGCCAGCCAGCCTAATTTATGAAACGCCTTCGTATTTTTGGCCTCCCAAAATTCAACCAAATGCCTCCGATGCAATGTCTTTATTATCTCCTGCTTTATGAGAGGAGAGCAGTGGATCTCCATGAATTCTCATTGTTATCTCTCCCAGACAAAGAGCCCTTGGAATGGAAAGTGCAGATGCTCAGCAGGGACTTGGTGCTGAACCTCCTCCTCACCTCTGAGCCTGTGCAGCAGCTCTGGCTACCAAAATCCCTGCCAGGAGGCCCAGCACAGCCCCAGCACCACGGGCAGGTTTGGGCAGGCTGCTGGAGGTGCCATTCCTCACAGTATTGAGGGCATCCTCTGGGATCCCAGCAGCTCCCTGCCCCCGAAATGGAAAATAAGGGCTGCTCCTCTTAGGCCACGAGCAGCTTGGAAAGTCTGTGCCTCCTAAAGGTGGGAAACAGTCCATGATAAATTCACTGGGATTTTGTTCTTAGCACTTGAGCCGCTTCAGCACCAGCTCAGATGTCAGAGAATCCCAAAATCACTGAGGTTGGAAAAGAAAAGGAGAGCTCTGGGTCCAATCCTTCCTTGCTGCTCCCCTGGGTGCAGCCAAAGCCAGGCTGTGCTGCTTCCCCTCCAGCACCTCCATCCCAACACTCCTGTGTTGTCTCCAGTATTTCATGGGAAGTGCCAAGAGCCCGGGGTTCAAACAGCCAAGCCTCTGGCACAAGTTACAGACAGCAAATAAAAGCTCCCTGTAGTCACAGGGGGTCTCACAGAGCCTGGGGGGGATCCATGGCCTTCCAAAGCCCAGAATGTTGGGAGGATTGTGGAATCTGGCTCGTCTGGGCTGCTCCTGCCTGCACCAAAATTTCAATGCAAATAGAAAATGAAAATTCCTTTCTTCAAACATATTTAATTGCTTTCAAGTTTTGGCACTTCTGTTACTATTGGATTTCCAGGGTGTCCCATGGTAATGATTAGAATTAAGCAAATACCTCAAAATATTTTCCATGAAAACTCCCTTGAATAAAACATTGAATAGCCTTCAGCTGTGTTCACACCCCTTTCATATTTGCTTTCTCTGAATATTCCAGTGACTGATTTATGGGCAGAGATGTTAACTGAAACAGCAATTTTTAAGGGAATGTTGCATAACATTTATGGAAAGCAGGTTTTAAATATGGATATAGTATCTCGATGCAGCCTGATTGGAGCAAATATAATACCAGGTGACTTGGGTCCACTCAGTCCCAATAACCCAGCTCAGTGTCCAAAAGGAGTCTCTGTCCACCATAAACACCAAAAATTAGGAGCAGATAAAGGCAAAACTCAGGAGATGCTCAGTGAGGTGTGAAGAAGTGCCTGAGCAGTGAATGTGTCCTGCTCCTGCTGACAAAAACACCTCCTTAAATCCAGCCATAACTCAAAATACATGTTGGGCATTGAACACATTCGAAAAATGGGGAAGTAATTCGAAGTTAATTGTGAGCAGGAGACGAGACTGAGCTCATCGACTCAGTTGTTTACTCGGGGTAACTTGATTGGCCTTACTAATGACACAGGAGTCTTGAAGATGTCATTGGCAAAGAGCAAATATTTGCATGCTGCTCTTCAACATCATTAGTTTTGTTTGGGGAGGTGAGTCATTAAGACCAAGGTTTTAAAAAAAAGTGCACAAATATTGCAGGGCTGATTTGCATCCGGGACTAACGTGTGCATAAATCAGGGGAGGTGGCTCGGGGCTGACCCACCCTGGACGTGCAAGGATGCACACAGGCCACTCACCTTCTCAGCTGCATTTAAAAACATTAATAAATAATTAAAAATAAAAATAAAATAAAAAAAAAAAGCTGAGCACAGCTTTAAAATCTGAATTTTTGCATCTGAAGCTCTTCTCCACCCTGTAGCATGTGCTGGTACAGGAACCTTCGACAGCTCTGCATTATTCCCCTCGGAGTGCAAAAATATCTTCATGCAATAGCTGAAAAAAACTCATTTAAATGCTCTGTGAATCCAGCCCTTCCCAAAGGCCACGATGTATTCATGTATTTTGGATGATCTTCAGCTCCAAAAGCGTGCAGCTAATGCACCATCTCACCACGTAAAAGATTCAAACAAAAAACACCAGAAAAAAAAAAAAAAAGGAGAGAGAAAGGAGTTGAAAGGCAGCCCACAGCCTCTAACCCAGATTCCTGCTTGGAAATAAAGATGGTCTGAGGATGTTCTTCTTACCCAGTTCCAACCCCAGCTGAACAAAGGGCCTGAGTATTTTCAGAGAGACACTTGCACCCCATTGTACCTTTCTCACCATCCTGGGAAAAATCTCTTTAAAATGCCCAACTCAAACAGCAATTTCAAGGCTGGAGAGTGATTTGTTTGCTTTTTCCAGGAGAATGGAAGGATTTCAAGGGAGAAAAATGAGATGTTAGAGGTTCTTTACCCAAGAACTGGCGAAGTTCAGGTTATTAAAGACACTCCACCACCATTTCTGAGGCAGGATGGGTAAGTGAACACACTTTAGTTTTCCTTTCTTCCCTAAAAAAAGCTATTTCCTTACCCTGCTGCCATCACATGCTAAATTAAGCCATGTCTTTCTTTTATTAATAAGGCAGCTCTTCTCTGAGCTTCTTAAACTTTTCTAAATTTTCTTACCACAAACACTGTTCATTTTGTTTCTTATCCAGAGACTGATAACAGGGTTTTTATAAAAATGAACATTCATGATCAAAGAGCAACTCTGTATCATAAACAAATTACAACAACTGGGCACGCTTTGAAATAGCTTAACCTAATTAAGCTCAAACACTTCTGCAAAAGCTTTAAAAAAATGGGTGTAATTGGAGCTCCGTTCAGGTTCAGCTGACTTCATATTTTTAGTTTGTTTGGCTTTTTTTTTTTTTTTTTGCCTTTTTAGAGCTTTGCATAAACAAAACATTTTGACAGTGTTGCCTTCCTGGGAAAAAAAAATGTTGGTGGTGCTGAAAATTCAAATTTCCAAAGGAAACACAGTTTTAATTGCTCATTTTTGCAGTTCCTGGGATTGGGTGAAACGTGCTGGATGCAAATCCCAACTGGACCGTGGCTGTCCCACACATGGGGAACATCCCTGTGATCCCAGGGTTGGTGCCCAGCCTGGGCTGGACCAGCAGGAATTAATGCAAATAACTTGTGTTTTTTTCTGAAGAAAATCCTTTACAAAGTCGGGGGTTGGGTTTGAGGACTAAAATGGAAATCCCTGTCACGAGGCGTCTTCCTCCTTTTCAGGTTGTTGGTTACTTATGGAAAATTAACATTTGGGCTGAGATTATCAGCTTTTCATCTCTTCTTTATGATCTCACCCTTCCTCCATTTTAAAGACTTTATGTAAAACTTTTCTCAGGTATTTATTGGTTATAAACCACCAACCTACAAGGATCCACCAGCTCCTTAAATCTGATTCAAGGATACGTAATTTGCACTAATAATTTGAAATAATAATGCACCGGAATAATAAATGACTTACTCAAGTCAGTGCTTTAAAGGGACACTTGTGGATAGTAAAATGATCCCCCAAAAATTAACTCTTCATTGAAATCTCAATTTTCTTTAAATTAGAATGAATAAATCCTTTGTAATCTCTACAGAACTGTGCATTTCCCATAAAAACTGAAGGCTTTGCTTATTATCTGTTATGTGTTATCTGGCCTTTTCTTCAGTAGTGAATGATTCCCTCCTTTTCTAGAAGATTTTAATTGTATTGATGTTTTATTTCATGATGCAAACAATTTGCTGTTTGCCCAGCTGTGGAATTTCCAGAAGGAGACAGTGATTTTCTGAATGCTCTAATGTCTCCTTATCGGGAATATTTGCAGAAAAGGAATTTCAAATTCGTTCTTATCGGCTCCAGGAATTTCTGCTCAAGTGTTAACTCTAAATTTTACTTGTAGAAGTTTACTAATGGTCAGTGAAAGCCTTCATTGAAACAGATTTATGCACAGAGTCCAACAAGTATTTTTGTTCTTTAACACTCGAATTTCGTTTCGTATTTTTCATTTCTTTTCTCTTTCTCGAGAAGCGAATTTTCAGTCAAATTTATTTTCATAATTGAAAAGCATTAGAAGTGCTAAGCCAAATCACCTGTAATTACCTAACCTTTCTGATTCTGACTGTGTTTAACAGATTAAACGTTCTTGTCTTTACAACTTTCAAGGTTAAGTGCTCGTAATGGGCCGTGCTGGTGAGCAGGTCGTAGAATCCCCAGCAAGTGGTGGCTCAGCAAAGCAAAGGGAAGAGAGTTATTAAAACCTATAACGTGCAACTTTAATCTAAGGCTCAAATTATGAGGGAACCACTGGGAAAGAGCTCAAGGCTATTTGCAGGTTCAATATATTCACTTTGCTCTCCCCGGTGATCAAAGTTTGGAGCTTCACACGTTCCTGGGCTGATGGAGGAGCTCATTTGGAGGAGCTGCACAAAATGCTGTTCAGTCCCCCAGCTACAGAGGGTTCCTAATTGGGGTTTTACACCTGAGAAGGAGGGAGCACCGCCCAGCTCTCCACAGGGCCTTGGGAAGGGTTAAAAGTCAGGGAAATTAATCTGAGCGCCAAGACAAATTACACTTCTATTTTTTACAGAAAGTTTTCTAACTGAAGTGGTTCTGTTTTAATTGGGGACTATTACTTTAAATGAGACCCAAGATTGAGAGTCTTTTTTTGCAGGGATATTTCAGTCACTGTCAAGACCTCCCAATAAGCTCATTCCTGCCTCTGTACCACGTATTATTATGTTTTCATCTTGAATTTCCTTGAGTTTACTGACACTTTCCCTAATCTACCCCAAATACCAAGTCTATAAAGTTAGGCCCGAAACCAATTTAGCCTTGGGGGTGTCACATTAAAAAAATAAAAATTAAAATCACATTAAAAAAACAGGCAGCTTTTCTTTTTTTCCCCAAAAAAAGCCACTTTTTCCTGTGTAACCATCACCCCGAAACAAGCACAGAGAAAGCCCTGGATCAAAACAACCACCCCACCTTTGCATGGCTGTTTTTCCTCTGTCACTCCTTGAAATGACCTTGGCTTAATTACCTGCATCTCAATGAGTGAATCTACATAGCGAGTGAAGGTTAATTAATGAAGGATCATTTCTTACTTTAAACCCATCAGGCAGTGGCTGACAGGCCAGGCTGGCCCGTGCAGAGCTATCCTCTCTCTCATTAGAAATGGCCAGATTGATGTGCCAGCTCTGCTCCTCGAGAAGGAACAGGACAGTTTGTTAATGAAGGGAACTGATGGGCTCTTATCACCCACGGTGTTGAACTTCAGCTTTTCCCACCAGCTCCTTCATTTCCAAAGAGTTCAATTTGCGCCTTTTAAAGCGATCAAACTTCCCAAGTTTTCCACCCAAAAGTTGCTGCGGGTTTCTCTCCCTGGCTGAAGTTGGCAGAGCAATTAGATCCTCTCTGGTCTATTTGTGGGGCTGCCACAAAACCCGCCCAGGCTGCAGCACCTTCAAGCTGGTGGCGACAAAAATTCATCTCTGAGGGGTCCCTTGTCCCCGAGTGCATCCCTGGATGTCCCTCTCTTGTCCACCCAACCACAGACGTGGCTGGAACGGGATTCCCACTGGGATGTGTCTCCCCCCAGACAAAGCTGCTCTCCAGATCCATAAAGAACAGGAGTTGTGGAGGTGACAGAGAGGTGACATTCGGAGTTGCACTAAAATTCCAACCTCCCCACCCAACAGAGATAAAATACCCCCAAAGAGAACGAAGGCTAAACTTTCCTCCAGAAAATTTGGAGGGAGGCAGTTTCTCAAAGCCCAAGTTCAGGAGTTTTGCTGAAAGCCCTCAAAGCCTTTTGTGTTTCTTCTCCTAAAGTGACAAACCCTGCTCATGAATCTTTCCCTGCCAACCTCTTGATCTTTCCCCAAGGTTTACACAAGTGAAGGTGGGATGGGCTTAGATGTTAAACTTTGACACCCTCTAAAAACCATTTTTTAAAATAAAAATTTAAATGGTGAATTGTTCCCCACCTTGTAACAAATATCTTGTGTGATCCTGCCTCTGTCTGTTCTACAAAATGTGAATTTTATTAATTGCTCCTGGTTTGGGCACGTGCCAGAACGTAACTCATGCCACTTCCAAGTACCAGGGAAAAAAAAAATGCTCTAAAAAGTTTTCTGTAGCTGTGAAACAGAGCTCATTTACCTTTGTAATTTTCTATTAATTTACTACCAGGATTCATTTTGCATTTAATTCAGTCCTCTAATGGCTGAAAACTGTGTCTTTGGTCTTTACACATTTGTGGTCTCAGTCATGCCAGGCTTTTTCATCTACTTTATGTTCATTTATTTTAACTTTTAGTGGTCTTCCAGCCAATTCTTTATCCTTTTTATTACAAGAGCATGAAATTTTATAATGCCCCAGAGCTTTGTTAGTCAGCTGCTACAAGGTTCTTAACCTTAGTTAATTTATTCTTTCACTTTTGACTTTCAGATATGGAGCATGTTTTAATATTTTGGTTTTGAATAGGAAAGCAACTTTTATTAAGTAGGTTTATTGCATTAATAGATCCTTATTTCATTTTTACAGTAGAATTGAGGTGTCCTGCTAGACACAGAATGCACCATTTTACGTTATTATCTAGAATTTTTGTATTACAATTAAAACTCTACTAAATTACGGTATTGCTAATACAACAATCATAATATTTTTAGGTAATTTTACTAAAGAATCATTATAAACAAGTATAAGAATGTCCTTTTTTTGTTGTAAAATCTGATTTTTTTTGGTTGCAAATTCTAAGTAGTGGAATTCTGTTATGTAAAAACAAAAAAAAGACATTTCTAAAATTATTAGTTGCCTTAATTTGACATGATTATTCTGAATATCCCCCCCAATGATGCAATGCTGGCCACTCTTGCAGTTTGGGGAGTCCCCCAGGAATTCATTAAACCCCTCCAGCCATGTGATTATCCAAGATTTTCAGATTTCTATCTTTCAGAAGTAATTATTAGCATTCCCATCCAGAGAGCAAAGCTTGGAAATCTAAATTTCTGCCTTAGAAAAGGCTGATGAAAAACTAAATATTACAAGGAGGAGGGGAAAAAAACCCCAACTCTGTTTCTCTCTGGGTTTAATTCCCCTCGCTCTAAAGCTTAAAATGTTGGTCTGACTCGCACTGTGAAACTCAGAGAGAGGAATTCTGATTTTCTTTGGGCTCTACAGCTGGACCTGCTTTGAAACGCATGGAAATGCCGATTTTGAGCAGCACACTCTGAACAATCACCAGCCCAAAGGTGGGACCATTGGATAATTAACAGGAAAGGAAATGAGAACGTTGTGAAATCCACTGGCAAGACTTAGAAGAACCCCAGTTGTCTGTTTTATCCTTCCAGGAATCCCCAGGAATCTGAGACTTGGATAAAAAATGCCTTTTCATTTCAGAACAGGTGAGAGAGTTCACTGCAATTCTCCTCCTCACTCTGGTAAAGTTGTTATTCCACCTCCTCTATTTACTTGGGTAAAGCATCAAACCACTCCAACTCATTGTGGATTTTTTTCTGTTCTACAGGGAGCCAACACTTAACAAGATTTTATATGTGTATATACATATTTTATATATATATATACGAACATTTCTTTGTCAGGTAGAAGCTTTTAGTCATTCTGACATGAGGTTTTCACACAGCAAAAATATTCCTAACACTATTTTGCCTCTAAAGTGCATTTGTTATCAATGTGCACTTAAACTAGTGATCAAGAGTTGGTGGGAGAGACACCTGCTCTGCATTTCTTATCTTTTTAATACCTTAGGGATACATCACTTAATAATTTAGTGCTAAACCATTTAGCATTTTAGCCCATCATCTCTTATATTACACATAGGATTTCAGTAATGTCTGATAAAATTATGTGTTAGCTGCCTTATGTGTGTGTAAAACTTAATAAGTCTTCTTCCCCCCCTCAAGTTTAATAACTGATTTCTTACATTTATGGATGTGAAATTTTATTGCTCATGGATATGGTTTGAACCTAAATCTTCATATCTTATAAATTGATTTTTAGTTTCCTTTTTGACCTTATGAATTTCAATCAGACATTGACCTCTTGTTGCTCATGAATCTGACTGATTTAGTGCCATATAACAATAATAGTGTAGAAAAGCATTATCATAAGAGCCCACAGGGTTTGCTGAAACCCATAACTAGATTTTGGAGGCCTCTAGCAATAATAACTCTTGACCCAAGACTATTCTCTAATGCTTCCATCCTTTCCCGTTGTGGACTGGCCAATCCTTGGTTTAGTACATTCAAGGAAAGTGGTGGCGGCTCCCAGGAGGATCCAAGCTCAAAGTGGATGGAGAAGATAATGCTGAATATACTCCCAGGAAATGGAGCTTACAAAGGACCATTCCTGCCTGGGATTTGTCACGTTTTGAAGCTATTTAAAAGGAATCTCTCATGACAAAATATTAGTATTTACTCAGTGTTTCAGATTTTCAGAAAATATAAATTCAATAGTGATTGTCTTTAGTGGAACGTGTTGTTATTCTTGTATCTATCACTACGGCTGCTGCCTAAAGAGAGGAGTTGAATGATTACTGCTTTGTTTGCCTGGCTCTGCTAATTTAATTTAATTTAATTGCTTATATGCTTTGGTTTACTGAATAACTGGGTGTTGATGTTCATTATTCCTTATTAAGAAAGGATCTTAAAGTGAAATCAAAAGTGTGAAGGACGTGGGCCTGTGGCATTAGTTCTCAAACGCTGCCCGGGCTGACTTGGGGCACAAATGTTTCCTGACCGAGGGGGTTTATGGGCATGTACAGAGAGATGAACATGGGCTGGGGTTTTATGCATTGCTCGGACATGAGGAGGGAGCCCACACCAAAAATTCAGAGGGTTAAAAACAAGGGACGAGCTGTGAGAAGCTCCTGCAGGACAAACAGATCCAAAGGTATTCTGTCAAACCCTCCTGCTGCCCCAAGGAGACGGGCAGTTAATCAGGGGTCATTTATGAGGAAAGAACTGACACAGTCACTCTTTGGAGGGTTAAAGGACAAGAGGTCTGAGATATCCAGCGTTATGTAAACCTGAGGTAACAGAATGACCCCTTAAATTAATCTTTTTTTGCTTGTTCTTTGTCATATCCTTGCTTTGAATACCCAAGTTGCCACAGAGAGAGGCAGAGCAGTTGAACGTGAGGGGCTGGTGGGCTGTGAAAGCCAAAATTGTCCGACCCCTTTGCAGTGGTGTGAGAAGCAAAATGTGCAGCCCCAGGTCATGCAGGATGTGCTGACCTGGTCACATCCATCCCCTGGCACTTCTGTCACACACACAGATCACATCCAGCATTATTTCATGTGGGAAGACAAGAGAAAGGGAAGACGCTCCTGTACTTCTCATTAAGGATATCATGTCCTTGATGCTTCGCATTTAAAAATTAATTAAAAGTGAAGCCCTCTCCCTGGCACTCCAGAAACACAGACTGGCACGGGGCCACAGCCATTCATCTTCCTCCAGAGATGTCTCTGCATACTGATGGCACCGGACACTCGGGGCAGCTCTTGTCTGGTTCATAAAAAACCCACTCACACAGTTCCCAAGGTTTCCAGTGCCCCCAGAGAGGGTCAAACCTGCATCCCCACAGTGCAGCTGGAATCACCCACAGCCATCGCCTTCCTCACACAATGGAGGGTAAATCAGGGCTTGGAGAGAGGCTGGAAGAAAAGATGGCATGTGTTGCTGAAGGACCAAAAATTAGGCTCCATGTAACCCAGTGAAATCAGATTTCACAGGCTCCTTTTTGTATCTCATGCACTGGGTAATGAGCTTTTAAAGTGAGAAGTTTGTGTCTGGTGTATCAATGTTCAAAGCTTTCCAATTTAAGCACAGAACACAATAGGTGAGGAGTCCAGAATAGAAATATACGTATTTTATTGCAACTCTGTTTATGATGCTCAAAAGTCAAAACTGTGCCAAGCCATTCTGTTTTCTTATAAACTATTTAAATTATTTATTGACATTTAAAGTCAACAACTCTCTGTGTTTACTCCAGCTTGTGTTTGATATGAATGAGGCTCTTTGGACCTTGTGTTTTTATCTGATTTTCTCAACGTTGGCAATAATTTTGCTGTTTCAAGAACTGATCTTCTTCACCTGCTGCTAAAAACACTTGTCATGTTGAATTACATACCCTGCACAGATATTGTTGCAATTAGCAATTACAAAATATCACAACAGAAGTGTACAAAGGTTCAGAATCCCAATTTTTAACCGGATGTAATCATGTCCTAATTTGCCTAAACACGAGCCAAGGAGTTGTGTTCATTTGCACGCCCCGTTTATTGACCTGCATGTGCAGACACAGTAATTGCACATGTAAATTTGGAGCCGTGTGATATGAAAACAATATGAAATTCCATGTTTGTCCTCTTTTCCAAGGTTTCTGACTGGTTGATGGCCATGGTCTGGGGGGAACTAAAGCCATCAAAATTCAGTGCATGTCTCTTCTCAGGCAGAAGATGGCAAACAATATGATTTTTGAAGATGCTGAGTTCATGAATCAGGTCCCTCCTGCAAACGAGGATCTCCAAGGTAAGACCCAACCAATATTTTATGCACAAATTTCCTCCTCTCCTCTTTCCCCAGCAATTCCAGGCGTGACAGATGTCCCCCATTCCATGGCAAGAAAGCATCTGTGACACCATATCTTTTTTTAAGAAATAAAAAAAAAATATATATAAAATAGACTTATTAGTATAAAAATATATATTTATTTATATTATATATATAATATATATTTATATAGATACATCTATTTTTCTAAGAAAGAAAGAAATATAGGTATGGACAGGGGGAAAGCTCAGAAACATTTATTTCTGCTGTTCCCACCCAGTGTCTCAGTACATCACTAACCAGTGAGTTACTGGACATCAAGAGCTATTGCTTCTCTTCTGGCTCTCCGACAACTTGAATCTATTTTGATTTCTTGGTGTCCTTTCTAGTTGTGCTGGATTACTCATAACTGCAGCTCAGTGGTAGCTGCCAATACAAATTTAGTCTTTTCTGTTTATTCTGTGCTGTCCTGTCAAAGCAGATAAGTCTGCTTTGCATTACAGCTCCAAAATTTAATTGTGGGAAAATGATGAGTCACTCCAGCGAAGGTAAAACCAACGTCTGTGTCAGGGGACGTTCTTTTGATGTACAGAGCAATGAAATGACATCAGGGCCATGAGCCAAACCCGCTGACTCTCACACCAAGGTGTCACTTACATTGCCCTGGGACAAGGAGGCTTTTTGATCCAGTGAGAAGATTGATTTGGGGTCAAACTGGCAAAAAAAAAATAAAAGAAGAGAGTAAAACAGGAAAAGAGAATCTTCCAAGCTTTATTAGCAATTCAGGCCACCTACTAGTGAATGTCTATTGAAATGCTCCCAAGGGACAGCTCAGGATAGTTGGAGTGTTGTCCTTTCTCCTGGATGATGGGCAGTGGAATGACAGGAGTGACCATCTCCAGGAACCAGAACTGGAACCACGCTGAAGAGCAGAGTTTCCACGGGATCACAGAACCAAACAGACTGGAAAAGACCTTCAAGCTCATCGAGCCCAACCATGACCCCAACACCACCACAACCACCCCTAAACCACATCCCAGGTGCCTCTTGAACACTTCCAGAGACAGTGACTCCACCACCGCCCTGAGCAACTTCTTCCAATGCCTCACCACCCTTGAAGAGAAAACATTTTCTTAATATCTGATCTGAAGCTCCTCTGGTGCAACTTAAACAAACTTGTCATCCTTTCGCTTGGGACATGGCAGAAGAGCCCAACACGTCCTCCCTGGCTCCCCCCTCCTGTCAGGGAGCTGCAGAGAGCCAGAAGGTCCCTCCTGAGCCTCCTTTTCTCCAGGATGAGCCTCCCCCAGCTCCCTCAGCTGCTCCTCCTATAGGACATGTTTTCTAGACTCTTCCCCAGCTTTGTTTTGACAAGGTTTGTTAGATTTGCTCCGCAAGCATCTTTGGAGGCTTTTCCTCTCCCTTTTCCAGGACGGAGGTCTGGCAGCCTGGAGCTCTGTAGTTGTCACACATTCCCTGGCATCCCTCTCCCTCACAGAGCTGCTTCTCTGGAAGGAAATTCATTCCCAGAGCTCCACCAGTCTGTGAACTACACGCCAGGTACCTCAGGAGGGGGAGAACTGGGCCTTTCACGTGTCCCCTGGTGCTGTCTAGAGCAAGGACAGCCTGAAAAACGCAGCCAAAGCATCCTCTGGTGCTCCCTCAGGCACGTTTGGAATCTCTCCCAGGTCAGGGCTGCCATGGGCCCTTCCCTGATGGCCAGGGCTGTGGCTGTGAAGACCCAGTTGGTTTTGAGGGCTGGATCCAATATGCATATCTGAGCTTCACTCTCTGCTGTGGGAGACCTTTTCAAGGACAAACCCAGCGAGTCACAGGAAGACTAAATTAAGTGTCTGCAGGATTTCCTTGTGATATGATAAATTTTCAGCAGAACAAAGCAGAGATTGAGTAGAAATGCATAAGGAAATCCCAGGAAGGATTGGTAGAAATTAATTCAAAACCTTTTTTTTTTTCCCCCAGCATAATTTGGACAAGACATAATAGAGTTCACAGTTTACAAGTGAGAAGCAAAAAAGCAAGAAGTATATAAGTAGTCAAAGAGCTCAATTAATTTACATTTCCTGCTACATCTTTATGGGGAAACTCAGCTGTGTTTTAATGATGCTCAGAAGAATCTAGACCACACTGATGCTCTACTTACACTTCTTATTAAGGGTAAAATTCCCACTATTGAAGAGGACAAGCTGAAGATCTATGCACCCACTTAGTCCCACTTATCCCAATTCTCCCTTAACAAGGCTGTAAGTAGTGGATACGTCTGGATTGTCCTTCTGCACTAAAGTGAATTTGCTCCCTAGTAAATTAGATTGGTCTGATGTGTGCTTAAAAGGAAGAAAATCTTTGCTTTCATTAGGGGTTGCTCTGGGAAATTGCTGCTTGACCTATAACTTAAACAAAAAAACCCTCACTTCTTCCAAACTGCTTTGACACTGGGACATGGGATATTTACACCATTTTCCATTTGATCAGTTAAAGCAATGGAGCCCATCAATCACGAAGGGGAAATAAAGTTTTTGTTCATTCCTTTGCTATTCAGATCCATCCTGGGGATGGGTTTGTTAATATGCATTTATCTCGATGTTTGAGTAAAATTGGCACAGAGTGGGTTGAGTAGCATCACGAGACCGTAACATATCCCTGGGCAGAAAACAGAACGGTGCAATGTAGTTATATATTTAACTTACATCTGAGATAAACATAAACAGGAGAATTCTGCAAGCCAAAAAGCCACGACAAGGTTTGATGAAATGGAAGATCTCGTGTGAACAGAGCTGTGTGTATTTTCCATGCTCAGCTTGCTCCAGATGAGAGGTCAGACCCGCCTGCCTGTGCATCCCCGTCCTTCCAGGCACAATTCCTGTGACACCAACACAAATTCACCCTCTCCCAGAAGCAACTATCCAGGGCCCTCTAGCTTTAGCCTTTAAAATAGGCAGCTGGTTGTACAGCACACGTCAGGGCACACAGGATACCTTCCTGTGGCCTCAAATGCATGTTTTTATTTGCAGGAGCACAGGCCCTGCCAGATATTCCAGTCACAGTTAATGAAGTCCTTAATGAACTGATGGGCCTGGTTCTTATCTCACTTATGCCAGATTTAAACCTGTGTAACTCCATTAACTTGTTGGGTTGATCCTAATTTTACATAAGTGTAAAAAAGATGAAAACCAGGCGTTTTATGCTCTCATTATCTAAGAGAATACCAAGTATGAAGTTCTTCAAAGATCTTTTTTCTGTCTTCTCTCAGTTACAAAGAGATTTAAGTGCTCCTCCACCTTTGACCTCTCCACTTTCCCTATGTACCAATTTCTGCAGCTACTCACCCTGTTTTCCAAGTCAGTCTGATCATGAAAGGTTTGATCTCCTTGTGGTTTTGTAACTCCTGAAACGAGTTTTGTAAACTTTATTCCTAGTGAGCACATTCCTTCTCACATGAATCAAACCCTGCATTCCTCCTCCCTTCCCACGGAGCCCCTTTCTCACAGCGCAGCCTCCCCCAGAACATTCAGAGCTTTCTCTAATGTAAAGAAATTACCAGCACGGAAATCAGTCCTACAACAGGAGTGTAAAATTGTTGGGTTGAAGGCAAAGCCATTTTCCTGCTTAACTTTGCTGGAGTTTAATCTGTTGTTCTCAGCTGATTGTGCTGAACTTTCTCTGTCTCCAGTAGTTTACTTTCCCCGTGAACTCTGAATTGAAAGATCACTTTTACCCCAAGGAGACACACTCTGTGTACACAGAGAAAATGATTTCAGATGTTTTGTTTAACTTTTATTGTGTTTTGATATTGCCCTGATATGATTTACAGTAAAGCGACGTGTCTGTCTCCAGAGCCAGGTTCAAATGCCAGAGCGAAGCTGATCCTCAGGAAATTCAGGGCAGGGATTCCTGGGAGAAGCTCATGCAGCAGGTCCTTTTGTCAGCTGACTCCAAGCACAAAAATGACCAGCAACACCCCAGCCAGACACTTGAAATCCTGCAAGCATGAATCTGAGCTGACCGACACCGTGTGGGCTCTGGAGTTATGCCTCTGACTTTGATGGAGTCACTCCTAATTTACAGCTCTGTGAGATCAAATATATCGCCCAGAGTCCAGAAATGTTAACATGGATAGACTCCAGCAGAGGAGAGATGCTGATTCTAATGGTACCTCCTGTCAGTCAAGTCTCAGACTGCATGTCACTTATGAGGACAATGGGTCGCCCTTTTCCCTCCATTCTGAATGTGAGTAAAAATATAAAAATGAGAGTTAGAATGAGGAAAAATGAACTATTAGGGAAATAAATAAAAGGACTGAAAAGAGAAATCAGAAGGAGAATGAATGACAAGTGCCCTGAAGAGCCCCAAAGCAACGACCTCGGGCCCCGCACAGGGTGAGGTGGTTTCTGAGCGCCTGGAAATGAACCACATCCCTCAGATGGGTCACAGGGGTCACTCCCTACTCCATTCTCCTGAGGCTCTTCCAAAAAGTGCCAAGTTTCTGCCAAGGGAGGCAGTGAGAGCTCCAGGATCCCTCTGCAGCCAAAGCCAGTGTGGGAGAAGGGCAACCCCCCCCAGGAACCACATCTGGTGACATCAGACTCCAGGAACCACATCTGGTGACACCAGCCTCAGGAGTGAGAGCAGACCAGTGGCCATCCACTAGAGCCATGTCAGCCAGGACTAAACAAACACCTCGCAGGGACTGAGCTGAGAGGAAAATGAGGCAAATTCAGGAGGTGCAATGCTGAGTCAGTGATTGTTTCCCTTTTGTGTAGTCCTACAATGTGCCCAACCCTTGGCGTTTCTCATGGCAGTGACCAAAGGTTAAAATACAAATTACTTTTTTTTTTCCCAGAAAAGAAAAGAAAACCAACTCACTGCTCCTAAGTGGAAGAGTTTTCTGTCCCCATTTGCAGGCCTAGTCTGAGATGTGCTGGGAGCTCACATCACTTTAAAGATACATGAATTCTGCTCTCTGTCATAACCTCAAGGTGCCAAAAACAACCCTCAGCTCCAAGTGACTGGTGACAGGATGGGTTGATCCTGAATTCCAAAGGGAGATGCCTCTGCTGGAGGACCAGCCCTTCAGAGATGCACTGGGATACAGCCCCACACTGGGATTTTTGCCATTGAAGACACCTGGAAGTTCCAGGAGGCTTCCAAAAAGGTGAGCAGGGGGTGATTTGCTTTTTAGAGCACAGCAATAGTATGACAAACACTGCAGAAGTGCTAATGCTCTTTGGCAATTTCCTGGAAGGTCTGTGGAGGGGAAGTTGAGTTCATGAGCTGCTGCTGATACCTCCAGAAGTCATTTCAGATTGTTTTTCCTGAAATAAGACCTGAACTCAGATGGCAGAGGTGAACCTGCCTCACCAGCCCCCAACAAGAGAAGTTACAGGTCCAGAAACAATATTTATCCTCCCAAATCTCAATCCATCTATCTTTTTTTTAAGCTTATTAAAATGAAAAGCATGACCTGCCACACCACATTACATCAAAACATGATGTAACTTTTTAATTTAAAAAAAAAAAAGTTTTAATTTATGATGTTGTATTATGCCACAAAAAGCTTTTGTTTTCCCCAGAGAAACTATAAATTTTTTACAGTGACTGTTTATCCAGTATCTTTGGCAGACTGGAACAGTGAGTGCTGGCAAAAAGCAGATATTTAACAGCTACTGATGAACAGCTTATGAATCACAGGCTTGAATCCTGGCAGGTACCTCTCTAACATCACCCACCTTCACCCCCTTCCCACTGCAGTAACATTGAGGAACACTGACTGGTCCTCAACCACTAAACCTGATCTACTTTATCCTTTCAAGCCTTTATGTTTCCAGAGAAAAGCACTCCTGCTGTAAAAGTGCCACTGCAACAGCATTCCAGGAGCAGTGTCCAACAAGGATTTCCTACTGGTTTTGAGCAGCCCAGGAAAACACTTTTTCTTACAGCGTTTGGTATTTATGATTTTTTCATTTACAGATGTAAAAGGGCTTTGCACAAGCCCTTTGCAGTTGCACAATGAGGGAACTGAGGCAAGCGCAATACAAGGTGTCACCAGCAGAGCCAAGAATAAGCAGCTCCAGGTATCTCCAGCTGATGGATTCCCAGGGCTGGGCTGGATGGGAAGGGACGTGTTTGTTGGTCTGGGTCTCTCACAGTCTGATGCTTTTCTTTTGGGGCTGCTCTGGCTGAAGTGAAGTCCAATGGAACTTGTCCAGAGTAGGGGGTTTCAAGCCCTTGGTTCCTAAACAATTGCTTTGCAGGGTGCAGTGTGGCCTGTAAATCTGGGCTGTGGTCACATTGGCTTAACTGTCTCACTAAGGCTGGACTTATTTCTCACACAACTGATAAAAGTCATAATGCTGTCAGTCCCTGCTATAGTAGCTGTACTCAGCTTTTACTGCTTCCTCCTCCCATGATCCATAGTGCACAGATGGGGTATAAAGCCTCCTTAAAATCAGAGCCCCTGAACTAAAAGCTTTTTCTGGGAGCCGGTGTGGTTTGAATTATATGGAGGACCCCAAGCAGCAATTACTCTTGGGCCACTGCCTTTGAAATAGATCTATTTTAGGGGGACATTCCTCTTCTGAAGGGGTACTTCCAACCCTATTTATGAGCCAAATAACCTGACAGGGGAGTGAAAACTCCCTGAGTACTTTTGATGTAAACACACAATGCCGATGTTCATCTCGTGCAGAGTGTTGGGTGAAAGGGGGACAGGGGGTTCTCCAGTGGCACTTTGGGTGCCCCAGAGAGAACCAAACCACAAGGTCATGACCCGTTTTCCAGGAGAATCCTGGAAGAGTGTCTGTTCTATGTCAGTGTCAAACCTTCCCAACCTGTCCACAGGTCAGGAAACCATTCCTGATGTCATTTCTCACATCAAGCACCTGTTCCATTTACTGCCTTCCCTTCCAGTGAGGGATTGGGAAATTAACCTGGGTTGGTTTGACACGGGATCAAACCTTCAGTACGGATCCATAAGTGGTGTGCAAACACCTGCACCCCCAGAACTGCCAGAGGACAGAGTCAGAAATGAGCTGGGGGCTGTTTGAAATGAATTTGTCAACCAACTCCTAAAATATGCTTGTCCACTACAGCCTAAGACAGAACACTTGGCCAGTGAGAGGAGATGGAAGAGGTCTCAGGTGAAAATGTTGGAGGAAGGTGAGTTGAAAAACCTCCAAATTCACTTCCAGATGTGAAAGGAATTATCTTGGGTGAATCTCCTCTTGACTTGACATAGGAGGTTTCAAGTTTTATGGCATCTTACATTATTGTTTAAATTTGTTTCAGGAAAGAAACATACTTTTTAAGGTCAGGAATACAGCTATGCTAGATGCTAAGACACCTGAAAAGCAAGAATACAGATTGTTGGATGAATATTTCACAGGGTAATTATTTAAATATATTCAAGTATGAACATCTTTAGACCTAAATTTAGTATTCCTTAAAAACATAATCTTACAATAAAATCTCACGTTGTTCATAACATCCCAATTCTCTGTTTGAACCAGTTGTTTTTTTAAAAGTTGTGTCTTGGTTGCTTATTTAAAGTGCCCCACTGATATTTTTGCCCCAGACCTTAATTTTTGGTGTAACACTTGCACATATGTTGATGATGATTTAAGTCTGAAGGTCCCCAAACACGATGGCACAGCAGGGCTGCTGTGTGAGCAGCTCAGATGTCACGTGCAGAGATCTTTGACCAAACCTGGGGGTTCTGTGCCTGCCTGGGGCACACAGGAACACCACAGAGCCTGCGAGATCCTCTGGCAGCTCCACTCAGGAGCAGTCGGGGCACTGAGAGCTCAGGGACCAAGGTGAGAAAGGAAGGGATGGACACACACATCCACGTGTGCCTTGGAAGGTAATAAAAAACTAGGAAGCAGCAGAGATGTTGTGGGAACTCCTGGGCAAATCCTGAGCTTGGGGTTCAACCTCACTGCTGTGACAGAGGTAAGAAATCCACCTGCTGCCTGAATTATGTTCATCCCGTTTTTAGTCACATCTGCACACCAAGGTGACCTCGGATTTTAGGGCTCAGTTATTTTGTTTAGGCACTGTAAACAACAGGAGCTCAGTGTTATGTGTGACTGTACCTCTCATGGCTCTGAGCTTCGTATGTCAGACAAATCAGGCACCTGCAGAAACCTGAGCCTGCCTGGATCTGGTGACAACAGCAGGGCTCAGAGCCAGCCACACCTGCCCCATTGAAAACCAGGACTCAATGGTTATTACACTGGAACAGAGAGAGCCTCTATTATGTTGTACAATGATGTCAGGGAATGACACCAACCCCTTTTGTTGTTCATGGTATCACCGAGCCTAGAAACAGCTTCAGTTTTAGATTTAAGGAGTGGCACCTTATTATCAAGTATTGGCCATGATATAATTGTTGATATCCTTCTCCAGCCACCTGTCTTCCTGTTTTTTGGAATGTCCTGACTGAAGATTTAATCTCCTGAGGTGCCCTCACTGTTCATGCTCAAATAGGATGTGCAAAGACGATGCAAGAGAGCTCCAGAACTTCCATCCCTTCAGTATTACCTCATGACTTTCCTGCCAGTAAACCCACCTGATTTGTGACAATCCAGCAGGGATTATACCCTTCACAGGAGGCATTATACGTGTATTTTTACATGTGCCATTGTTAAATATAATATTGGAGTCAGAGAACAGTGACAAATGCTGGTTTTGGTCCAAGGTGCAACTTTGGCATCCCCACTTTGCTGGGAGCAGCAGGTCAGAGTCCCAGGAGCAATCTGAGGGTGTTAACCAAAGGCTTCCATTTGGACCCTTGCCTTATTTTTCCAATTTGTTCCCCTGCTATCAAAGCCTCCCTTAACCCAAACTGAGCCTTCCCTAACAAAAAGGCCCTTTCTCATCATGACTAAAAGCAGAACACTTGAAGTACTTCAGAATCCAAATGTGCAATGAAATATCAGCCTGGGTGATGCTACGAGAAGGAAGAGTGTGCAGTGCTTTATGTGCTTTTAGCTGTTGTACCCTGCACTGCAACATGTGCACCCACTCTTGTAACCTTTACTGCTGTGCAAAGATGATCTGTCATTTCTACTATAAATATATATATATTTATTCCGAGGCAGCTCCGAGTCCTGACTGCCCTCTAGAGAAATTCTGCTGGAAAAGCCCAGACTGACAGAGTCAGCAAAAAATAATTGCAGCCCTAATCTGAACAGCAGCAGCTGCACACGGTGTGGGTGACAAGATCTGGGGAAACAGAAATGCACTTAAAGGACCCTTTTCCTTGAGCCTCTCACTGTCACTGGGGGCTGTGGCCGGACTCAGACACACCAACCCCATTCACTGCTTGGGAAAGCTCAGCAAAAACTGAGTTTTTATCGCCTGAGGAGCCTGGGCTGCTCTCTCATGGCACCTGTGCCAGGACAACGCACCTCAGCTCCCAGGGATTCCAGGGATGCCAGCAGGAGGGTGGGCTCAGGGTGCCTTGGATTCCCTGCAAGAGAAATGGGAAAACCTCAGGAAAAATGAAACTGTGGTTTATTTGTACATCTGTGGATGGATCCAGAGATGGAGCAAAGGCCAGTTCGAGTCTTGTGTTCGATTTTGGTCCCCATAGTGAAGAGGAGCTACTGGAGAGGGTCCAGCAGAGGCACAAGGTGAGGAGGGTCTGAAGCATCTTTCTTATGAGGAGAGACTGTGGGAGCTGGGCCTGGTTAGTCCAGGGAGGAGAGGACTGAGAGAGGATCTCATCAATCCACACAGAGTCCAGTTTTAGACACAAAGTCAAAGGTTTCGAGTTAAGGCATCAATGATCTGCAGGTAAATATTGATACAGAGACCAAATAAAAGTGAGTTCAGAAAGCAAAATTACAGTTCCAAAGGAGTCTCCTGCTTGGATCAACGTAGTGAAGTCAGCTTTAAAAAGATCTTCTCCAGGGCAACCCTCACCTGTCTGTCAGGGAGTTTTAGTGGTTCCCATGGGAATGGACCAGCAAGACCTGGTTCCACTTAAGGAACTCCTGGTCCATTATGTCAGAGATGGACTAAATTG
Organism: Pitta sordida; assembly: GCA_013390025.1. NCBI lineage: Eukaryota > Metazoa > Chordata > Aves > Passeriformes > Pittidae > Pitta > Pitta sordida. The sequence goes on from WEKX01007699.1 coordinate 72,284, forward strand.
GATACTTTGGGGTGGAGTCCAACACTGGCAAATGTTCTTCACTGCAGTTCTCAGCTGCATTATTCAAAACAGCTTAATACTGTCTGGCTTCTTGCACAAGGATGTAACATGCTGATAATATCCGTTCCCTTTCTTCTGTACCTTTGTCTCTCTCTCCATTATCATAATTCTGTTATCCAGCTTTTTTCCTCTGCTGAGCTTTCAGAGACCTTCCTAATCAACATTCGACACAGAGGGAAGGTGGGTGGCACCAGGGTGGGTAAAAGGCTGTGCTGTAATTTGAGGGGCTTTACAATCATCTTCAGGAGTGACAGCACAACCCAAGCAGCAACTGCAGCTCTCTCACTCTGGGGAGAAATTATTTGATTTTAGATAGAAATGTATTTATATTTATGTGCATATGCTTGTACACGTCAAATATTAATTTCTTTTATTCTAATTTTCTCTCATTTCCATCTGTCCCTGTGTCTCATCGGGATGGGGCTGGGCTGGCTCTGCACGAGCTTTGCTTTTGAGGTGGCACAGAGCGACATCATCCTGGGAAAGAAACTGTCTCCAAAAGGCCAGTTCTTGTCTGTCCCTCCCTGTCCCAGGACTAGGGATGGGCTGAGGTGGCTCTGACACCCCGTGTGCCAACCTGTCTGTGCTGTGAACTTCTGGGATGGATGTTCTTGGATCTCCTGGAAGGACATGGAGCTGTTGGGGTGAGTCCAGAGGAGGCCCCAAGATGATCAGAGGGATGGAGCAGCTCAGCTGGGAGAGCTGGGATTGTTCAGCTGGAGAGGAGAACCTTGGGGTGACCTGGTTGTGGCTTTCCAGGACCTGCAGGAGCTACAAGAAACACGGAGAGAGGGATGGAGGGACAGGATAAGGGGAATGGCTTCAAACTGCCAGAAGGCTGGGTCAGATGGGATATTGGGAAGGGATTCCTGGCTGGGAGGGTGGGCAGGCCCTGGCATAGGTATCCCAGAGAAGCTGTGGCTGCCCCTGGATCCCTGGAAGTGTCCGAGGGCAGGTTGGAGCCACCTGGGACAGTGGGAGGTGTCCCTGCCCATGGCAGGGGGTGGGATGAGATGGTCTTTAAGGTCCCTTCCAACCCAAACCATTCCATGGTTGTGTGATTCCAGCAGCAGAGCCAGACTCCAAGGGGGACTCTGAGCATTCCACATGGACACAAGGAGGAGTCCAAAAGATCTTCGTGCAGATGAGAGCAAAGCAGGGAGCTTTGCCTGCTCCAGGCAAGGATCCAAGGCTGTGACCCCACAGAGGTGCTGTCCCAGCCCAGACAGCAGATGTGGCACAAACCATCCCCGTTATCAGCCCCTATCATTTGTAACTCTCATGACAAATCTCTCCCCTCCTTTTGATGTGTAAATGAGATCCTTCATTCTCTTAACAGAGGGAGGATCCACCTGGCCTCTCTCCACCCGTGCTGGAGGCCACCAGGTGAATTCCAGGCTGTATCCATGGATAAAAAGGAGGATAAGAAGAGAGAGCAGGTCAGGCAGTGGCAAAGGTTGAGAAGCTCCACTTTAAACACTTCATGGGAAACTGTAAAACTTTTAAACAGTTTAATAGATTAACTTCCCCTTTCAGTGGCATCAGTAAAACTGAATTATCATCCTCACTTTTAACTGATGCCGAGACCCAATCCCCATCCATCAGAAATCATTTCCTGATAAAATCCATCCTGCCATGGTGCAGAGGGGACAAACTATTGCAGATACCATCACCAAATATCCTTTCCACCCCAAAGCAGCCTGTGAGGCTTTGTCAATGAAAGTGCATTTGTCTGCTCTTATCTGCTGCAGGAGACGTGGAATAAAGAGGGAGAAAGTAAAATATGCATTTGATGTACATGTGCAGATGCCAGACATTTAATCCACCCAAGCAATAATCTGCCTTGTCCCAGGAACTGAGCAAAACCAACCCTGCAGCACCACCTCAGGTACCAAAATAACAGAAATTAAAGCAAACATAAGACTGGCTTAAAATTATGCTGCGACACGTGGAGGATTTGAGAGAATAATGAGAGATAATGTTGAAAAAAAATGTGTTTCTGCCTTATCCTGGTTTTAGGAAATCTTCTGTGACTTCAGCCAGAATCTCTAAAATACTGGTCATCCTTTCAGAAGAAGCAAAATACATTTCTCTTTTTTTGAAAATCCAGCAGTGACAGGTTTGGGTTTGATGTCTGCCTTTCAAATATATTAAAGACTTGTTTTATTTATTTATATATGTGTCAAGAAGCTCACAGATCAAAAAGAACTGGGCAAAGTTATGAAACTTTCTGTAATTCCTTTAATCAGCAATTGGGCTTTATTAAGGTATGTCTCATGTGCAACTATTATTTAAAGAAAGAACTTTACATTATTTTTTTTACTCAAAATATCCCCACTTTTCCTTTCCCACTACAAAATTGTCCATTTCCACTACAAAACCGGGAGATTTTTAGCAACAGGGAATTATGTTTGAATGAAACATATAATAACTTATTTGTTAAACCAGGGATGATTTAAAAGTGATCGATTTTCTTGCTCACTGTAATAACATTTCTGTATTATTTGACCATAAGGTAAGAAATTAGAGCAAGATTTGAACTGTACCAAGAGCAAATTCCTTGGACATTTAGTGAATGTTAATGTGGCTACTGGAGCAAAAGGAAACCTTTCCCCACCACTGCTGAGGGGTTGGGATTTTCATCAACAAACAGGTTCAGGGTAAATTAAGAGGTTCAGTGTAGCAGAGTTCTTCAAAGGCTTTCGAGTTGTTCAACTCCAATTAAAAGTCAATTGAATTGGACACTTAATTCCCATTTGTGTCTATGAAAATCTCGCTCCTGCAATGCTCTCTGTTCCAATTCTGGGCTGCAGGTGCACAAAAATGTAGAAAGGATGCAATGCCTGCACTTATTTTGGAGTGTTTTATCAAGTTCTTAGTATTTACCAGATTTAACAAAGACCATCTCCATGGAAGGAGATAACCAGGTATTAAAAAATTAAGGTTTTAATATCTGCATTGGGGGGTGTGATGTTTCACCAAAGAAACTGTGATTTTTAGGTCCAGAAACCCCATTTTCTAGCGTGGCAGAGGCAGCCCTGAGCAGCTGATGGAGCACAGGCAGTACAGCACAGACCTGCTGGTGACACAAAACTGAGCAGCTTTTTAAGGGAATTAACAGGGGCAGCAACTGGAGTGGGGGCTCAGAAGTGATGACAATAGAAAAATTCTTCAGGGAAGATGGTCTGACTCTGCAAAAAGTTACTGACATATGTAGGACAGGAGAAACAGCCCAAGAGCAAATACAAATCCTGTCTGAAGATCAGGTGCTGAAATGTATCAGAAGGAATTACAGGAGATGAAAATGCAAAGGTAAAATGTGAGGCAGAACTGTGTGCGCAGAGCAAACCAACAGTGTCAGGATTACAGGAGGCCCTGGAAGGCTCAAACCCTGACATTCAGCCTCAGATATTTTTCCATTTGTATGTGAGTCAGATTTGAGTGACCAGATCAAACCCCACCCTGGAAGACTTTGATTTTGAGAGAGATTCAGCAGCAGCAGGACTTTATTCCCCGCTCCCGCCGGGGATGTGAGTGAGAGCTCCCAGCAGCCCTGCAAGCCTCTGTGATCCGGGGCTGAGACACTGTCAGAAACCTTCTGGAACCTTCCATCTCCCTGAGCAGGCCAAGCCGCCTTTGCCCATATTGCAGCAATTGTGGAACAAACTTGAGGCTTGTAAATCAATCAAAGCATCTGGTAACCACTGCACTTCCCTCCCCACCCTCCTCTGCTCAGCAGATTTGGGGTGAAATCAAACAAATCTTTGGTGTCCACCAAGGAGCTGCTCACGGGGAGTGACCCACCAGCACTCCCCCCGTCCTGCTCAGGGTCCTGCAAAGTCTCTGCAGGTTCTTTCCCTGGGTTTAAGTGGTTTTATTTAAGCTTTCTTTAAAGAGACTGGTCCAGGCTCTGAGAACAGAAGAGCAATTAGAAGGAAAATGAATTGCATCCTTGAGGTGTGACCCTGTTGAGCACCATTGGGGCAGCAGCAGTTCTGGGTGCCAACAGCACAGACACAGAGCCAGCCCCACTGGCTGAAGAATTATTCCTGCAGGCTGCAAAAGTCTGGTTTTACCCAGGCAGTGCTGAGCAATAAAAAGCTCCTGCTCTCAGAATGCTGATCACTCATTTTACAGAGGACACTAACCAGCACTTCTCCAGAGAGCAAATACAAGAAGCATTTTCCTAATTCTGCTAAACAGGATTTCTGCCAAGGACTTGTACATGATGTAAAGCGAGCTGAAGAAACAAAAACTTGCTCAGTAACATAAAATATGGCATCATATGCAAACATCTCCTGCATGGACAAATACGAAGGCACAGAAGGAAAAGCAAATCAGTGAAAACCTCTCACTGAACACAAAGGTGGCAAAGAGAAACGCGCTGAGCTGAGGAACATCCTCTCCATGGCATCAGGCCAGAACTGAAAGGTTCTGAAATGGCTTTTGGTTACAAACTAAACGTGGTCTGGGGGCCTGGCCCCACCATGCAGGGGATTCACCTTCCCTAAATGAGCCAGACAAGGGGAGTGGGAAAAGGAAAACAGAGCCCACAGGAACCTGCAGGATCTTCCCACAGGTTTTTCCTGCCTTGCACTGACAAAAGAAAATCTGTGATCCAGACACCTCGTGTTCACCCAGTGACTGCTGTGGTCACCAAAGAGAGCAGGATCTTTATGCACGAGCTGTCAGATCATCTCAGCCCTGGCCCCTCTGGAAACCATCCTGAGACTGACTTTCCAATATTTTCAGTAGTATTAGAAGTGACTTCTTGCCTCTGTGCCCACAAATGACTGGAACTACCCCTGCTAATCACTGTGACAGAGATGTGCACTAATTAGATATTCTTACATACATCCAACCAAGTCCCAGCCCTTTGGAACAGCAGAACCTTCGCTGTGCTCCTTGAGATGGCTCCTTGCTCCCCCAGAACACCTCCCAGGAGTGCTGCATCCCAGCACGAGGAAATGGGGAAAACAAACAGGGGCTGCTCAAGAAAGCCACGATAAAACCAGCTTTGGAGCTGCAATGATTGCCAAGTGTAAAGAGAGTAAGTGAATGACACTGGGCTGTGTCCTCCCCACTTTGTGCTCCAGACCCTCTGAGAGCTCAGGGTCCCAGCAGAAGGGTCTGGAAGGGAGTCTGAACCCCTGGGTAGCCCTGGGAACTGATCAGGATCAACAAACACCAAGAGGTGAGAGTCACATGCAAATGTTCAGAGCACCTCAGGGCGTTTCTGTTCGTTTATTACTTGCCACAAACTCCTGATTTCCATAAGCACTTTGTCTCTGTTTAATTAAATAAGCAAGAGCCAGCTTTGTCAAAGTGCTTCCCAGATCCCACCCCACTGGGATACCAGCGCTGAGCTCATCTGGGAATCTGGCTGCAAGGGGGGGTGCTGAGAGCCTGGAAAATGCAGCTCATTCCGATCTGGCAGCCTGATCCTGAAACACTATCTGGAAATCCACTCGCAGCATTTGTAACAACGATCCATTTGCATACACAAAGGCTGACTTTTGGCGTGAATCAAATTTTCTTCCAGCTTTCCTTTGAAAATCTGATCCAGACTGTCTAGACAAGTCAAAAAGGCTCATTTGTGCTTAATATTTTATCGTTTATTAGTTTGCTTTCCATTCTGATTAATTTGGAAAGGTCTCTTAGCAGAGATGTAGTGATGGGAGGAGATAGTTTTACAGGCTGCTCATATAATCCCACTGCTCTGCTCACACATACCCTTGAAGTTTGCTCTCAACTTACACACACAAAGCCAGCCCCATAAATCTCATTCTACCTACTGGCATGTACTTCCAGACATCCACAGTTCACCCAAACACACACACATTTGCTTTTTATTTCCTCCTATGCCTCTTTTTTCCCCCCCCCAATAAGTTGCATTGTAAATGTTTCAGCAGGTGAACATTGTAGAGCTAACAGAAATTTAAACGTGCCATGTGTTTGCTGAGCAAAGACACCACGGCAAGACACTGAGACACCTTTAAAAGGGTCTGTCTCTCTCTTTCTTACTCAAAAATACAGCTTTTACAAATACGACATCTTAAAATTAAAATGTTTGTTCTGAAAAGTAATAGCCAAGATCATAGAATATTTATGTGATCATTAATATTTGAATTTTGAATAATGTATACTTATATATTTCCACAAAAGAGTGCAACGTGTGTTTTAGCCTAAACTCGCATTATTTTCCCCGTGCCAGGTACAGGAGCAGCTTTATTTGCATGACTCATTGCAGGTCTGTAATATCAGATTGCACCACTCATTCCCTTTGTTTCCTGGAAATCTCTGTGTCAGGCGTTCGGGCTCTGCATCCACAGGAGGCCCATGTTCATCAGATCCTGTTTGAAACACAGCAAAGTTGGGGGCACTTAGTTGTTCATTATGAAAGAGCTTCTCTTTTAATTCATTCCATTTCACTGGGTACTAATTGTAATTTGCTTCTCAGGAAGAGTCTCTCAGAAATCAAATGCCCACCACAGCACCTCCCCAGGAAAGGCCCGTCTGTGTCTGTCAGGGGTCAGGGGATGGTGCTGGGCTCTTTTTGGTGCTGCCCAGCAACGGGACGAGGAGCAATGGCCGTAACCTGAAACACAAATTCCACCTCAACATGAGGGAGAACTTCCCACGGAGGTGGCAGAGCCCAGGAACAGGGAGGGTGTGGAATCTCCTCTCTGGAGACATTCCAGCCCCACCTGCATGTGTCCCTGGGTCACCTGCTCCAGGTGACCCACCTGGCTCACCCTCCCTTACGACACAGGAAACATCTCAGAGAGCAAAGCAGGCTTGGGTGGCACTGCCAAGTCTGTGATCTGCCTCTCAGAAGTGTTTGTGGAGAGTTCCTGACCCTACCAAGCAAACACGAACCAAATTTTCACAAGAGCCTGGGCTTGTATTTGTATTTCAAACTGTGGGCCCAGCATGCACCAAGTTCACCTGATTCTCCCCTCGAGATCTGGGTGCAGACGCTGCCATGAGGAATGCAAACATCCCTTGAAATATTCTGCTGGACATTCCCTGGCAATCATAATTCCAGGGTGTGACTCATGCCCATCAATGTGTTCACGGGTTTTTGTGAGGCTACTTTTAAGTGGACAATTCCGAGTGTGAGGACACGGAGTTAATCTGAGCCCAGGGTTTACATCTTACTGGGGTTTCCAGAGCACCCAGGTGCTGCAGAGCTGGACAGGCCTCGGAGCACAATTGTAAAACTCGAAACCTCAAGAAGGGATTTAATGTGAAAACCACCCAAGAAAGATGATGGGAAGTAAAACAAACCCACGAAATTGTCCACAGACAGTTTTTCTTTAATTGCAGCTGATTGCTAAAGGATTTTCTGCTCTTAACTCTGTAATTCAAAGATTCACAACCTCTCGTGCATTCTTCTGTTAGAAATCCTGCATGTGTTTCCCAAGCTGAATTCTGAGCCTTAGAAAATGTTTCTGTAATATTGGCCAACATAAATCCTTTTTCTTTTAACTCACAATTCTTAGTAAAACACCACAGGTTGAGAATATGGACCACAATTCTGAATTATTTGTGCAAGTGCTTGTTAGCAGAAACGTGGGAGGGATTCCATGCTTGGGCAACTATGGATGGATGTGCCTGGAGAAGAACATGTGCATTTAAATCAGTTGAGCCTGCAGCTGAAATCTTTGGCCTCAGTTTTTCAGGGGAGCCAGAGTGCTTGGCATCTTCTTCCCCAGCAGAATCCCATCGAGCCAAGCAGACTGTGGCCAGACAAAGCGTCTGCATTGCTGACTGGGAGCTTCCATCAAGGATTGAGACATCTCCCTGATCTAAACTCCAGTTGTAAATAACTGCAGGTGAAATATGCACCCCTAATTAGTGTTCTGCTCACAAAAAAAAAAAAAAAACACAAACAAAAAAAATGCTGGCATTTGATCCTTTCCTTTCTCTTGTTTTTTTCTCTTATAAAGCTCAGTCATGAAAAATAGACCTTCACACTCTGCACAGAGACATTTTACCCTTTAGGGCCTCCAAAGGAACATCAGGCCCCAGCAAATGACCTAATTACTGTGTCTCCACTCAGTGTGTCCCAGGTCAGTGTGCAGACACTTGCATAAAGGCAACAGCAGCTCTGGGAAATAACCTTGATTATAGAACAGCCATCCACGTGTTTCTCCTGGGTGTGAATCTGTGCCACTCACCAAAAATACCCAGCCGGTTCTGCTGAGCAGGTATGGGGATGGGTGGGGGAGAGAGGAATGTTTCAGGAGGGTTTTTAAAGCTATTTCCCTGCTAATTCAGTGGGAGTCAGCCTTTTAAATCCTGACCTTTGCATCACACAGAATGCCTCGGAGCTGGATATTTTCCCCAGTAACTTATGCCAGAGGTAGCTGAGTAACAGTCTCTGTTAAAGAGAACAAATCCAACCCAGGCCTTTACTTTTCTTTCCCGGTGTCCCTAATTTGGGGGGTTATTGCTCAAGAATGAGCACTTACTACCGCATTGAGGCAAGAAAGATGTGCCTTTTTCCTCTTCTCTCAGCATATGAATTGGATTTCTAAAAACTCTCTGTAGTGATCACAAAGAGCTGCTGCAAAGAATTACTTGATAAAACCTTTTGAGATTTCAGCTCTACCTGGTCCCTTTGTTTCATAACTAGAAGGAGTATAATGAATGCAAAAACTCCGTGAATAGAGCTCAGCAGGGCCTACTTTTTTCTCCTGACTCCTGTGATTATAATAATTTGATTTTATAGGTGTCTATCCTCAGACCCCAGCTAGGGAGCAATCTTTACTGAGTCATGAACTTTCACATCATTAAATCTCTCCACATTTATTTTAAACATATCAGAAGTGTCAAATAACTTTAGATCCACTAAATTTTATTTGCACTGGGTGAAATGAAGTTTAGCCACTTGGGGAAATGAGTGGAAGAGTTTTCTTGGCACTCAGGGAGGGAGTTGGGCTCTGGAACCTGAGCAATGCCCCCCCCTGCAGCAGGAACAGCATCTCCTGAACGGGCCAACACGTGTTTACAAGGACAGCAACCTGAGTAATTTCCTCCCAGTCTGAAGGGAATATTAAACTCTTCTGTCAGTTGGATGCATATTATTTATGTTCCTTTTTTTATTGTTGTTGTTGTTGTTGATTTCAAAAAATATTTCTTTGTTGGTTCAACGCTGACTCCCGATAGAAAGTGATGAAATGCCCAATATGTTAAAAAACCTTATCACTAAATCAGAGGCAGGACTATAAATTTTGGCTTTTGAAACTGAACTGACTGTTGAGGATCATTTTGCTCCTGAAATATTACAGCAGTGATCAATTTGCTGTAAAATTAAGCAGTTTAGCTCTGCAATCTATAGATGGAAAACATGTTGTTCTTGAGCAAAGTTTATGCCCTGCCCAAGGGATAAATTAAATTTTATGGGCAAGACATGCATTATTATACGCTTATCTGTTTAACATATCATTCTTTTCCACATCAGTATTATAAATATTTTTAATCATACATTTGATCTCTTGTGCATATAGTGATATGGTAATTCCCCCTGCCCCCCTTGGAAAATATGAGCAAACAGAGTTAATTCATCACAGAACAGGGGAGAATATTCTAATCTTCCAAAGAAATATGCTGAAGATTGAAGCAGAGGCACTTGGAATTGGGGCTACTTTGCAATCACTCAGTGGGATAAAGTTTTCCTGAAGGAAGGGGTGGAGCTACATTACCCATTTTTATTACAGTTGTTATTACTGAATATTTATATTGCAAGTCTCTAATCAAAACTGGGGGGCTGCAGTCTAAGAAAATTCAGTTTAAAAAGTTGGAGAAAGGAGTGGAATAAGTGCATTTAACAAACGTGTTCATGTTTTTGCAATTTCTGCTGATTCTCTTGGAATTCTCTAAATTAGGGTCAAAGCTCTCAGAGTGACACTGCCTTGGCTTTTCCGACTTCTCTGACAAGTTTCTCCAGAGTTGGATTTTCTGAAGGGAAGAAGAAAAAGAGTGAGAAGCTGAGAGTCCTTTGCCTTTCCTGCAGGAGAGGGAGCACAGAGAACACCCTGATGGTGTTTGGAGGAAGAGGAGACCACGGAGAACTGCTGCAGAGATGAACAAAATCAGAGGTACAATCATCTGTTCAGCACTCAGAGCATGTGACACCAGAGGGGCAAAATTAGAAGCAGATGAACTCCACTCACCCAGGTTTGCCATCAACCACATCCTTGAATATCTCGGTTAAATGTCAGTGTGGTAAGAACAGAGTGAAGGTGGACAAGAGCTGGGACACTCAGGCACCTCCAGTGCCTTTGGTTTATTTGTTTCAGTTAAAGCAGATTAAAGGGGGCAAAGCCTCGTTTATTAATTCACCTGGAAACTTGAACAGCAAAAATAATTCAGATATTTGCCCAGCATCTGTCCCCTCTCCTTGCTCCTGTCCACTGCGAGTTCTCCACTCCGTGAAATCTCTCCCTACATGCAGTTTTCACTTGAGATAATGCAAATTCTTCCAATTTCATTTGGAACTGGCTCTTTCCTCAGCTTTGCAACCCAAAGCGTGGGTCCTTGTAACATCATCTTGGTGGTTGACAGCCCTTTTCTGCTCTCACCACCCACTTGCTTCCCCTCAGTCACACAGATCATCAGCCTTCCAGTTTGGGGTGACATGGGGATCACTGACATATTATTTCGGGTCATCTTAATCTGCACTTGTTCCTTCCTTTTTATTTTCTGGAGCATATGCTTCCACCTTTTTATTCCTGTCACACAAAAATGCTTTAACCAAGCACGTTTTAGCCCATATTTTAAGCTGCCTGTGTTTCCATGTGAATAACCTTTTCCTGTTTTTTTTGTGGGATGAGGAGGTGAATATCCAAAAAATAAAAAACACACTCCACCTGTCTCAAGGTGAGCTCTGCTCCACTGTGGAACAAGCCCTGGGTGACACTCCCAGGGGACAGTCCTGCCTTGGCACGACGTACATGGGACATGTCACTGTCCTTGGGGGCTGTGGGGATTAGTCAGGGGATGTTTTACAGTCCTTGGGAGCTGCAAAGAGCTACAAAAGTGCTAAATATTATTATTCTATTTATTGCCTGACATTGTCACACTTTATATTCAAGGGTGAGCAGGTCTGAGGGGACAATGCAGATGTGTCCCATGTTGTCCACCATGTTGAGGACGTTCTGCAAATTTAGATACATCCCAGGGGTATGTGGCACACTGGAATTGCTGCCTCCTCAGGCCTTAGGTAAACTTTAATTCCATTTTTATAAAATCCCTGCTCAACTATCGCTCTCTGAGGCCCCCAGGGGCACCCAGCAGTCTGGGGGCTGGGTGAGGTGGGGTTTATGTCCTAACTTACAAACCATCCATTGTAAATTTACAACAGAATTGGAAAATCTGGAATTTTTGCATTGGAATTTCCCCGAAAAGTGGAATGAGCCCCCAGACGGGACAGCAAAATTCATTCACACTCCTCCTTGTCTCCTGGAAAAGAACAAGCCAAAGGAGGTGGTTCCAGGCCTCCAATATCTCACACAACTCAACTACACTTGATTATTATTTGCTTCTCACAACCTGAAAAGAATCCCACTCCCAGATTTGTCTGTCTGAAGCTGAATACTTTCATACATATGTATGGATAGCTTAAGTTTTTATGAGCATAATTTGGGCTTTTCAAAATAGTGACACAATAACAAAGCAAAATTGAGACATGCATGTAATTTGAATACTGATTTGGTTTTATCTCTTCCTGGTGCTGGCACTTTTGATGCTGCTCTTTTTCCATTCCATCTTCTTTCTGTTCTTATTTCCCCATGAATGGAATTAGTGGTGAGGGCATTTGTGGCTTCTACCAGCCAGATACAAAACCTGATCCATGACCTCCCCAGGAGTTTGGGACGGTTGCTTATTTGCTGCTGCCTCTGAGTTTTCTATCAGCTGCTTAAAACCTGTTCCTGACCCTCTTGTCCAACAGGAAAACGAGCAATGGCAGGTGATTCTCCTTCCATGTTCTGTGGAATTTCCACCACCACAAGCCCTGGTTTTTATTACTTTCCCTCCCAGCATTCCAAGGAGGTTATTGCAAAGGTTGTCTGCTGGTTGTATTTCAGGTCCAACACCCTCAGGGAGCTGTTTGCAGGCACAGGGCAGGATTCCCAGTGCTCTGCTGGAGCGACTGGGAGCTGTGGAGCACAGGAGGCAGGGCCGTGTCTGCTCTGCTGCTGGGACATCTCACGGGGTGACAGTTATCAAAGCCATCAGAGCTACGGGAAACTCTGCCATGTCTCCTCCTTTTTGGAGGTTTTTGAGTCAAACTCAGAGGTGTCACAGCAGCACAGAGGCCCCTCGTGAGCTGCGCAGGGAGAGCTGAGCAGTTCAGTGTCAGGGAGAACCTGGTCCTCAAAATTATTCAATAAAAACACCCACTTAACCATTCCAAAGGGAAAACTAAAAGCTGCTCAGGGGCAATCTATGAACAGAAAAAGGGGGTTAAAATCACCTACTGAATTGTTTGCAGAGTGAATAACTCATGGCAAACCCAGGGCACATTTAGAAGGGTTTGCTCCCTTCTTTAAGCAGATGTAGGGACCAAGTGGGAGAGTACACGGGGCATCATTTACTGGTCACCTTCTCATCTGAGGAATTGTTACATCATGGACAGACAGACTTGAAATGATATATAAACATAAATGAAGGTCTCAGCCCTTTCTGAGAGCTGTTAAACACTTGTGTTCCTCTCGTGGCAAAGGCTCACACTCAGCACAAGCACTGGGTTTCCTTTAGCTGGGGATGAAATGTTCAGGAGGTCCATGGGAATGGGCTGAGGTGTGTCCAAGTGCAACTGGAAGCCTGGAATTTTAATACATGAAGTAGGAAAGGAAAGAAGCACATGAAACTTCGTAAACAGAGGTGTTAAAACAAATTTAATAATAGACTTTTTAAACTACCAAATCACTGTCAGAGTATATATGTGTTAAAAGACCTATAAATATATTTTAAAACAATCTCTTTTCCTTTCACTTAGCTGCCAAGATCTCCATTAGGAGGTTTGTGTTTCCTTCCAACATTAAAGAATATCTCTAACATCTGCAGTGATGAGGAGTGTCAGTTCCGCTGCTCAAACAAACGGTGCCACCATTTGAAGGAGGAAAAAATGTGAAATAATGAATATGCCTTTGCAGAGCAGGCTGCTGTGTGTAACAGGAGGTTTGATCTTCTGAGGTTCTCCTCTACACCTCTGAGGAGGGCAGTTAATTAGGCAAAACTTGGGAAAAGTACTGCCCAGGGAGGCTGAACCCTCTCTAAAGTGTCACAGAGCAAGGACTGGGCTTCATGTTTTCTTCCTTCCAGTGTAAGGGGGCAGAGAGAGGGATCCCAACATGAGCCAAGCTCAGCTTCACTGGAGCAGCCAAGGCTTGAAGAATTATTTACACAATTAATTTACACCAAGAATTATAAACACAATGTCTGCAGGAGCTTTAGTGAGAGCCCAGCCCAGAGAGCCCCAGCCCTGCCTTCGAGGGATGGGCAGGATTGAATCACCCAAAAGGAACCCCCCTCCACATCCAACCTGTAGCCAAGAAATGCACCAGGAGCTGCACAACTTCCCAGGCCACGAGAATTCACTAACAACATTCCCCAGCTCCTCATTTGGGGAAGAAAATGCAACCAAGCCACACTTGGGGTTTTTTAAACTGTGCAAAGGGTGTCTCACACTCAGAGATGTGGCTGAGAAAGGACGATTCTACCTCAAAGTGGAGAATATTCCAGCAAGGAGTTTTTCACTAATATTTCAGCTATTCCCAAATTTTCATGTGGAAAATTTCCTGCAGTTATGCAAAGAAATATATTTGACTTATATCTAGTCAGGGTGTCCTGCCCCTCCAGCAGGGAAGAATGAACGTGAACTTCAGTGTCGCTTAATCTTAAAAATAACAAAAAAACCAATTTTTAAAATAATTTTCAAAAGTGTCTTTGGGTGCACTTTAATCTCACAACTGCAGTATCTGGCTGTACTTATAAATAATTTCAGCTGATGTGAATTGGACAATTTTATACCCAAATGCACATATACAATGATAACTGTGCGAGGATGTAATTTATAAAGACACAGGAGTATTCAAAGGACTTTATTTGAAGATTTTGAAAAGATTCCCAGTACTCCTGTGTCAAAGCAAGAGGTTCAAAACCACGGTGGTTAAAAAGAAAGATAATAAACTGCTCACTACTTGACCTTAACTACAATGAAGGGGGAGAAATCAGTGTTCATCTTGCTAGTCAAGCCTTAATCTATTTTATATTTTGCTTAGCTTTTCCTTTTTCAGCATGTATGTAATTTTATATATAAGATATGCATGGGTTTACATTTATTATCTGTACATATGATCACCCCAACTTGTTAATTCATCCTTAATTTTTTGGGTTCAAGTTACACACTTGAATGTTATTTTAACATAAGGCTTTTTTTTTTTTTAATGCAATAATATTTAATTTGCATTAGCACAAGTGACATACAATAGATCATGCTATTACCATGATTGATATCAGATGAACTGGCATAAATTCAACGTTATAAATTGAGCCTATAAATGAAACTCTGATTTTACAGGAATGACTGTGGTAGAAAGGCTACGGACCCTCAAGTCAACCTTAGTCAAACCCACTCTTTAGAGTTTTATATATTTTATGCCTGCAATAAATGCTTTTGTGAAAGCCCATAACCTGCAAAAAGGCAAAAAAAAGAGTCATTGGAAGTCTATTAATTATAATAATACCATCCCAAAAGCTGTGAGGGCTTATTTTGGTGACATCACTCTTTGATTTCTTACTGCCTTAAATTATCCCTTTGTTGGCTGGGTGAGGGTAACAGTCACACTTTTGTCATTAAATATAAGGAGTTTTAAAGCCTGATCCACCCGAGCTCTAATTGATATTGCTTTCATTTGGCAGATAGTGACCTGATTTATAATTTAAATATGCATCATTATATGCACCTCTTCTGTATAATGAAAAAGCAAAGTTACTCTCATCTTTTCCCGCAATGTTAACATCAAGGAAAAGTATCTTCTTTTTTTTCCCCCTTTTATACTCAGAGCCTAATTGAAAACTGTTCATTGAATTTCAACATGATAGAAAAGTCTTTTTATCTCTCAATTTGTCCATTAGCTATTATAATTGAAGTATCTGCTACACAGCCGAATTGATATTGTTCTTGTTTAAATTCTGGATTTCTCTAAATCTTCCATGAGGCATCAACTGAAAAAAATATGGGTTAGGAGACATTAGCGAGCAATCTTGTGTAAATGGGACATTAGACCAGCACTCCACATGTGTAAAGCTCCACCAAGTAGGAAGTCATCTAATTTTACTGGGGAACGTGTTGCATAATAATCTTAACAGCATGACCATAAGGTTTGCTAATTGCCACATCTGTTTAACAGCTGTCAGATGTTTGCCATATGCTGCCATCAATATTACAACAGAGTACATTACAGGGAGTTTTATTGTGTTCAACTGTTATTTATTTGCCACAGACATTACTCCAGCCAGTGACGTTCATTTATGTGAGATGGCTAATTATGTTTTAAAAGCCGCACGCAAAATCCGGGTTTTCCAGCTTCCTTAGACCCCATTCCCGATGATGCAACTAAGAACTTTTTCCCTACAGATCTCTTAGCTGGTTTATAAATTTCTAGCTCTTCTCATGGTAAATAATTCTCCTGCAAAATAACTTATTTATGTTGTTTTTGAAGGATGTTTCTAGCCCGAGTTATGTTTTAATGGCGGTGCTCATAGGAACTCAAAAATAAACTTCTTTTTCCAAGAACCCACTTCATTCCACTTTTTTTTTTCATCAGGACACAGGTCAGGGATGGAAGACAGTTCAGCTTTGCAGCTCAGAAGGTCGATACCCCAGTTCTAGTCCCAAACCTGCCACTGACTCATTCCATGACCTCGATTCGTTGTATGACCCCGATTTCCCAATGTCTGAGCCCAACACCTGCTGGAACATCAGAAATCCCAGAGGTGACAGAGCACCATTCCCTTTACAACACGTGAACTGTTCTTTTAAAGGCTCTTTGAGGGATTTTTGGAGCTGCTCTGTGCCACACTTTCCCATTCCACGGAGCGACGGCAGCGGCGGAACAGGGAGCGGAGATTGACAATGTGCAGAGTAGGCAAAATATGCATGATGTGATTTAATGTGAGCTGATAGGTGTCACTGATCTCTATTATAAATAGACTGTGTGAATTCCATATGATGTATTATTTATCTATTGTAGATGCCTTTTTGTTTCATTAATAAACCTGGAAATCAGACGTATACATTTCCAATGATGAGGTTTTGGCAATACAAGGCATTGTGACATTTGTCTGCAATTGCTCAATTATTTTGATGATTTTTCTTCTTCTTTCTCTATAAATGATTCATGCTTGAGATGTTTGTTCAAGTTTCTTCTGATTTTAGCTCATTTGTCCAGCTGAATTCTTTCTTCCTCCCTTAATTAGAGATTATTGTAGTGTAAGGACTTTCACTGTGACCTGAATTCTAGTTCCTTGGAGGTTTTGCATCGGGTCACACAACACAGGCCTCTGACTAAAGTCTGTGTCTGACTATGGGGTCTGGGACCTCCAGAAAATCTCCCATTACCAACGTGATTTCTGTTTAAACCTGCCTCAGAGGAGAAACTCCTGTGCTTTTCTTCTACCTACGGTTAAAAATGTTTCCTTGGTGTTTCCGTACTTGTGAAAATTAAGAAAATATTTTGCTCTTTATTGAAATAGGAAAGGACTTGATTTTTTTAACTTCCTGAAGAGAACAGAAAGCAGCAGCCGGTGCCCTCCATTCATGCTTTCAGAAGATGCTCAAGCAAAGATATCCCTGAAGACACTAAAGAGCAAAGAGTTTAAAACAAAAGGTAAACTCGGGGTTGTTCCAAGAGCCAAACTGCCAAGCCTTGGAGTCCCTGAGGTGGGTGAGGATGAGGGAGGGAAACAGGGCTGTGAGTTCAGGCAACACGTGCCTACAGAAGTAGGTGCTCAACTCCCACGAGGAACCCAAGAGCCTCGCTCCAACGCCTCCATCCCTAATCTAAAATTTGTCTGCCTTCTGCATTTGATCTCCTTATTTTCTTCCTCTTTGCTTTTTTAATGCTGTTTGTAGCCATTTCAATTATGCGATTTCCTTATCTGGGTACCACTGAGAATACTGTACAAGACTCTATAAACAGCTACTAAGTTTATCTGCCTGTCATTTGGTTTTCATTATGCGAGATAACAATCTCCCTCATATCTTATGAGAAGATATAATGTGATTGTTTTGAAACAGGGAGGGGGGGGGGGAAGTCTACTCTGCATTATCCTTGTAGCATTTGTAACGTCAGCGGTGTCAGCACAATCTCCAACATTTTTCCTTCCTGTGGCCCAGGAAGAATTATCTCTCTAGTTTTTTTGTGTTTGCTGCTATCTCCTGCTTCTCTCCATTTTAGACACAAGTGAGGTTCTTATCTGAACTGTGGTTATGAGGCTACAGATTTGCCTATTTTCAGTCTGCTCACTCCGAAGCGTTTCGTGGGGCTCATGCACTGAAGGGAAGGATGAGAGGCAATTGTCAACAGCTCTCTGTATTAAATATGGATAGATATTATTCATGTCATTTGACAGTTCTTGACTTTCAGCTGTATAATGACAGTGAAACGGCAGGAATTGCAGCAGCTGAACTTCTGTCTTACTTCAAGATAAGCTTATCAAGTGTAGCCTGAATCCATCCCACTCATAAGCAGATCAGAACTCGTGTCACGCCGAACCCCTGCGCTGATTCCTGCTTCCTACCAGGGCTTTGCATGTCCATATGGTCGGAGCTGTTTGCCATCTTACAGCTATTTTGCAAGGTTTTTAGGAGACAGACTGTCTCTTGTCTTTGTTCAGCACCTTGTAGAGAGCAGCCCTGGCTTCTGCCTGATGCCACCAAGCAATGAAGTGATAACAGGTGAGGGTCAGCCCTGCTGGGGGGTTTCTCCCATTCCACACTTGATCTACAAAGAGGAGCTGCTCTGTTTGGCCCCTTGAAGTGAAAAAAAACACCCCGAGGTTTATCCTGTGCTGTTTATGCCAGAGATTCAGGGGGATCTCTGAAGGAATCACATCTATCATTCAGACTCTCCCAGCACGGTGTGGCAGCTGCAAACTCCACAATGGCTTAAGGTTAAGAATTGACCGAGTGTCTGTACAATTTCCATGCTCCCTTACATGCCTTCCACATTACACCACTTCCCAAACTTGTGGGATTTGGTGTCAGGAGAGAAGAGCAAATTTGGAGAACTTTTGGCAGCTGAATGTTCAATTAAAAAAATAAAGAGGAAAAAAAAAAACAAAAAGAAAATCAGAATTGTGAAATCAAACTCAGCTGTTTTGATCTTCCAGGATTTGATCAGCCACATTTTGATATTCCAGGGGCTGGAGGCTCTCCCAGGCTGGGATTGTCCTCCTGTTTCTGCCTGTACAATGAAGAGAATAAGAACATAAATATGTACAAATGTTGGCTGTGACCATAAGCCAGTGTCCTGCCTCCAGCCCCAACTTGTCCCCCACCACTGTGTCCTGTTCCCCCTCGAACTGGCAAACACAGGACACAAAAGTAAGTTAATCACTACAAACCTCCCCAGAATATTTTCTAATCATTTATGTTTATTAAATCACTGTTGATTCAGGTTTTTTTACTCTGAATTTCATCACTTCTTGAGGACACTTTTGAGCAGCAGCAAACAAAAATGATCATTATCAGAACAATGGAAGTCAAGGAAGTTTTGCAATTTCTTATCAGTGGGAAACTCTTTGCTGTTTGACTTTTCACTGGAATATGTCAGTGGAAATATGAGTTCATGTTTCAGAATTAAATGCATGCCTCACTGGCTTGGTTTATGCATTCATAATTATATTTACAATTAGAAATAATGTAATCAGGAATAGAATCCTTTTATTGGCTGAGTGCACAAAGTGAGTTGTGGAGAACAGGCAGTTTTAAGCCGCGCTTTCTTCCCCACAATTTAGGAGCATTTAAGCTTCACCTCCGACATACATTAGGAAATTATCGGCTAATTAAGTCCATATGGGGCAGCACTCCAGAGAAAGGCTGCTGGGTCCCTCCCCACGTTCCCTTTTGGAACAGCAAAGCCGCAAATGCTTTGGGCACAACAGGACACAAACCCACTGAGGTGACTTCGCGCAGCTCCACGTGCGATGGTTGTAAATATTTTAATTCCTTTATGAGAGAAAAGAGGAGCTTTAAATGGGAGCAGGGACGGGGCACATGGCACGGTGTAATTGAGCATTCCTGTGCCATGCCAGGCTGGGTTAATGGGCACTGCCCTGCAGTAAAGCAGCTCCTGCAAACCCTTGAAATGTCAGAGTGGTACAAAACAAGAGGGAGATCCAGGTCCTCGTGGTGTTAAGGGGAGGCTACAGGGCAGCTCTGAACCCAACCACGTAATCTGCAGGCACAGGATGTCATTTACGATTGCTTACCTCTCATTAAAACTAATCAAAACGGCTTTCTGTGAAAAATCGATCTTTAACTGGAAAACTTCAATCCGTGAGCCTGCTTTCCTTTTCCATGAAAAGCTGGGAACATTTAGGTGGGAGCTGACGGACAGTGTCCTTGTTTGCTGATAGCTTCAAGAGCGCAAAATGACCTTTTTCCTTCAGTCTTCAGCCAAAATTAGCATTGAAAAATATTTCTTAGCAAGCTCTGCCTGGTGATTTTAAAAAAATCCAAGGGATGTTTTCACTTGCCAGCTTGGGAAGCACGTTGATGCTGGGATGCAAACAGGAGGGCAGGGACTTGCAGGGCCTTCCACACTGCTCATGACACTTTTCAACAGGACTATCACTGGCAGCACAAGGTGCAGCAATGTCAGTTTTAATTAAAACCCTTTGTTTTACCTACCACCCCAAACAGCTGCAGCATCAGCTAGGAAGCAAAGGCACCACGACCTGTGCAAGTCCAGCTTTTGTGGAATATAAAAGGAGACAAGAGTTAATGGGAACGCCACACAAAGCTGCTTCACCCCATAAATCCTGTGAAATGCTGATCATTTCTCCACACAAACTTTTGCTGATGGTTAAAGAATGCCAGCTTGAAAAATGGGCTCAGAAATCAAGAGGCAACCAAGTCTTTTCTGCTGAGGTGTGTGAGTGGCTTGTGAACCACAGCGAGGCACCACCATGAAAGGAACCCACAGAACCTGCTGAATTTAGTTCAGTAACAACCAGAAATGTAAGGTTGCTCTGCAAGTTTTATGAAGAAACTTTTTATAATCACTTTTCATAAGTGTTGATAGCAGCTGTTTATTGTCACAGGCTTTGAGGATGTTTAAGATGAAGGAGCTTCAGGAAACCTTTAGTTGCCTCTTCTCCCAGGTAACAAGCAGCAGGAAAAGAGGGAATTGCTTCCAGCTGTGCCAGGGGAGGCTCAGGTTAGACATCAGAAGGAATTTCTCCATGAAAAGGGTGGTCAGGCCTTGCTAGGGGCTGCCCAGGGAGGTTTGGGGTCAGATCTCTGGAGGTGTCCAAGGGACGACTGGCCATGGCACTCAGTGCTCTGGGCTGGGGGACAAGGTGGGGATGGGGAACAGCCTGGACTCAGTGACCTTGGAGGGCTTTTCCAACCTAAAGGATCCTGTTGGGAGTTAATCCAATTAACTCCTCCAGTTCAAGTGGACAGTGAAGTTCTCCAGTGCTCAAGAGATGGACTTGGGGTAAAAGTCAGCCCTGGGCAGAGAGGCCAACACAAGTCTTGACACTCTGTGCAAACCCAGCACACTGAATCCAGGTGAGTGTGTAGGGAATGACCCGGATGAGCCGGTGGGATCCTCAGGGAGGTAAGTGATGTCCTTCCCCAGCTGCTGGAAGTGTGTCCCAGAAACCTGGCATGGGCCCCAATGTCCCTGAGAACCCTTTATTAAGTAATTAACTCCAGGACATCCCAAACTGGTGGGTCTGACAGTCCCTGATTTATAACTCTGAGGTGCAGCCATGAGGGTGGAAGTGGCAATCTGCTCTGAAGCAGCTCTGGGAGCTCTGCCATGGCCCAGCCAGCTGAGCTCACTGCCTGTTCTCAGCCCCTTCCACCCCAAATGAACCACGAACCACAGCCAATGGGGCAGGGAGTGGGGCTGAGCACCTGGAAATGGCAGCTGGACCTCAGGGAGGACTCGTCTCCCCTTTGCCTCGCTCCCCATTTCCCTGCAAAACGCAGGCAAACATCTCCATCTCCAAGGAGGGGGAGGTTGTTAATTAGAAAATAATAGCCAAGTTATTTTAAACTGGAAAACTGCTAAGTCTGGTGTTTTATTTCTTTGTTTGCTTTTCGGAGATTATTTTTTTCCCTCTGTGCGCACTCACAGTAATATCCTTGCAAGGTGTGCATCTCATTTTCCTGAGAATTTTATGAAGACCCCAGGGAACAGCAACTATATTACCTGAAGTTACCTTTATATCATAAGATACAGGTAGCAACTAGTCAGGAGACACAAAGGACCTCTGGAATTTAAACTTGTTTGGTGCTCTGTTTAATAGAGCTGAGCAAGAAAATTATGCTGGCAATGAAGTTCTCCGAGCTGGGCTATGCTATTTAAAATGGAATTTCATCCTAATGAGCCTAAAATAAAACAATGTGTGGAAAGAGATTTCAAAGTATCCTCAATCGTATCGGTGGTTCTGTAGGGATAGGGGGAAAATGGCAAATCCAACCAAAGAGCACCATCTCCTGGACAGCGTCCCGTGAAACTCAAAAATGCACATTTTGCAGCAAAGAAAAGCTATGCTGGTCCTAAAGGAGAAAGGGAGAGACGGTAAGACGCCGTGGCTGAAACTTCACAGTCCATTCCCAAGGAAAACATGGGAAATATTATTCTGTTTTTATTTTTCTCTGTGTTTTATGTTAAATTGTCAGAAATCAACAGAAAGAGAATGTAGATCTGCTTCAAAAGCAGGTCTTAGTTATGAAAGATTGATTTTCATCAGGGTTTTATCATTACTGGGAGATGTTTCAGGTGACAAAAGCCATTTTTTCGGAAGGATTATAATTTTAATGTATCTTTTTCCCCTGGGTGGCACAGAGTTTATGAATAGTTGTGATACAAACCCAAAATTCTTTATTATTATTATTATTGTACATCAGGACAGAGCAAGCTAATTACCTGATAACTAGAGATCAGAAGATAGAATTTTCTAGTTGGAGTATCTGTAAAAAAGCAGTGTGTGCAAGTTTTAATTGTCTCCTACATTTTGCCATTTTAACAGTAATATTAAATGTCATCTACAACCGTATAAGCAGAGACTCAATTCTTCCTCGCTTAAATAATCCCACTAAACTCAGACCAGGAATTCTCTCCCAAGAAAAACTGGCAGTTGTCAGGAGCTGTGGCTCCAGGGGTTTGGGGATATGGTATTTAATAACAGATGGATAATTACACAATACAAAAGGAATTTTCATTTTTATCTGCCATCAGGTAATTTGGCTGAAGAAATCTTGTCAGTTAAAAGTTGGAGAGGATTGATTTCAAACAGCCAAGTATCAGCAGAATTCCCTCTGCCATTGCACAGTGCAATATTCCTCATCCACGGGCTTTTGCACACTCAGTTGTGTGAAGGAGAACCCAAAAAAAACCCAAAAAGGTGTTTCTGTGGCACATTTACAGGCATCTCTTGTCCTGAATCCCTCAGCCTTGTGCACACACAGACGTTGTGAAAGATGCCAAGATTTACTGAGCAAAACTGCAGGAAGAAGATGGGTTTTTGTCAGCTTTGGAGGCTATGAATGAATAAATCCTACTTGTCCCAGCTCTTAGGAGTTCCATTCTGCCTAAATTTCAGGTTTGTTTTCTCCCTTCCCTCCCCGGCAGAGCCGAGCCTGGGAATAGCATCACTCAATGGCTCGTTAGTTTGATAAAGTGGCACAAGTGACTCCAGCTCCGACGGGCACTTCCAGCTCCGAAACATTTACACGTCCCCAGGGGATTCTGCAAAACCCCAGCAAGTCTTTAGGTACTGAATCACAGGCAAGTATTTGGAATCTTTAATACTTTTTTTATATATATTCTTTTCTCTGAGAATGTCAGCACTAAAATATGGAATATGCTTTTCCCACTTGGTTCCTATTACTTGTAAAGCATTCAAAAGCTTCTGGAATAAAATTACCTCTCTGCCCTGCCAGGGAGAGCTCCGTGGAGTACCAAGGGAGTCCCTCTGCTGGTGTTGTTTTCCATTTTTAACCCAAACATAATAATAAAAATGACTAAATATTAGACTGCAGCTGCACAATCTTAGATTCAGCATTTATTTGTTATCATGTCGATCCCAGCGGAGTTTTACTGTACTTTTATATTTGTACAAAAAGTGCTGAAATGTATTCCATAAATTAAGGAGTTTATGTTCAGGTGTCACAGATTCATCCCCATCATAATGTGAGTTTGTTTGAAGAGTTTGGTCAGACTGGAGCAGCCAATTTGCATTTAGAAAAAAAAAAATATCTGAAATGGAAATGCAAAGAGATAGGAGATGCAGCAAACTGAATTCGATGCTGAAAATATATGTATCACTTATTTTTCTATCCTAATTTTTTCATATTTTCCATGGTGGGAAACACACCAAAGCAAATTTGCACAGTTAACCCCATAAACACCTGATATTTCCCTTGGGTGAGTTCGGGTCTGACAATGAAGAATTAGACAACTCAACATAAAAATACATTTCTATTTTGTTCCAGTATCCACTGGAGGTTTAATCACAGTTGTCAATGTGCTATTGCAGTGAGCAGTATTTTTATATTGAGTTATTTTACAGTTCAAACAGCAGTCAGAAATATCTCAAGGTACTAACTGATTATTTTGACTTTATTGTACAGGAAAGTGATTACATTGAAAATATTGTATAAGTAGCAAATACATTAAACAGAAAAATCCCTCCCTTGCATTATGATTTGAAATGACATTATTTTAAAACATTTGAAAAAAATCATCATAATTACATGTTATCAACATGGAGCCAGATTACCTATTATTTTAACATAATTAATTAGAGCTCAGAGCATTTGATGCTGTGTGTCATTCATTATCCATCAAAACGCTGAAAATTGGGCTTGGAATTTTTAAGTTACTGCAGTTGGCTGAGTTTTTTCTCTGCATCCATCATTTGTCTCCAACTTCAGCATCTGAAATGTTTAATTACGAGTCATGCTTCTTTTTATTTTGTCTGTCCTTTAGGTCACATTCCAACGTCACTTGGGATGGGTTTGCACCAAGGCCTTCAGGAGAGAGCAGCTTTTCCTCTTCACTGACCACAGGGTGTAACCAAGTTTATATTCTTCCCTTACCATGCTGTCGTTTTGGAGAGTGGTTTTTGCTCATTTATACATTTATTTCATTGGTTTGTATATTTTTGGTGTTGTCTTGTAAATGTATCCTCCTCCAGCTCCAGCAAGGCCAATGAAACAATAACTGACATCATATTTAAAGGGTCGGGTTTTGCTCTCCTCTCTGGCTCAACTGGGAACTCTCTTCCCCATCCTTGGATAGGTTTGGGTTTGGTTTTTTCCCTGAGCTTGCAAGGCAGGATATATTTATTGCTCCTGTGTGATCCTGGATGACGGAGGGATGGACAGGAGCTCTGCAGGAAGGTAAAATCCACACACTTCTTGTCATTGTGTCTCTGGGCCCACACTGAGGCCACAGCTGCCCCACACTGCCTGGGAACGCCTGTCCCTGAGGCTCTGATGAGCCCTGACTTTGTTATGCCTCTGATTTTTTCCCCCTTCTCTCTCATGATTGACATTTGTCTTTTGTGGGCCTTGTTTGCTTGCACCGCACTCGTAGGGAGCCTGGAGCACTGCAGTATTTTCATTTCAGTCAGGTTAAGGGTGACGAGGATTACACATGCACACTGATTTATGCCTCAAAGGCTGCAAAGAGTGTCAAGTGTGATCTCAGCAGAGCTGGGCTCGATGACTCAAGCGCTCGGCGCGGTGTTGGCACCCTCAGACATCAATCCTGACCCACTGAAACGGCAACTCAAGAAAGTCCTGATCTGGGAGGGTTATTGGTTATTAATTAGATAATAATGGTGTTTCCAATGTTCATGTCAAAGCCTGAATTGTAAAACCACAGAATCATTAAGGTTGGAAAAGCCCTCCAAGGTCATTGAGTTCAAGCTGTGCCTGATCCCCACCTTGTCCCCTGCCTTGGGCACCTCCAGGGATGGGCACTCCAACCCTCCCTGGGCAGCCTCTGCCAAGGCCTCACCACCCTTTCCATGGAGAAATTCCTCCTGATATCCAACCTGACCCTCCCCTCTCCCAGCTTGAGGCTGTTCCCTCTTGTCCTGTCTCTTGTTTTCTGGAAGGTGATTCTTATCCCAATCTGGTAAATTTTTTTAATATTTCAGGCTCTGCACTGCGTTGAATTCAATGTGTAGTAACTGGTCTTTTTTTTCTTCCAACCATATATGTAAAACAAAACCCAGAGCGAGTGATTTGACAGTTAATGCTCCCTTAGGACACAAAAGGCCAAGGATCTGAACCCCAGGCGCCTGCACCACAAGCTACTGCTGCTTCTGGTGCAGGTGCCTTTCCCCCTCTGGTTTTAACCACATGGAGCTGCCTGGACGTGAAAAACCAGCACAGCCACTACCAAAATTCGTATGACCCCACGAAACGCAGTCATTTGGCCCCTAAGAAAAGATCCAGAAAATTCCCAGCCTGGCTGTATTTACAGCATGCTGGGAAATACCAGAGGTGGGAAGAACAGCAGAAGAGAAGTCCAAGACGGAGAAATTCCCTTCCAAACATCTCCAGCTCTTGCCAGCACAGGGAACTGAGCAGTCCAGTTTGCCACCGACCAAGAGCTTTCTGCAAGGCAGCTGGAAGGAATGATGGAAGATGTGGAAGGGAATTCCTCCTTCGGATGCCAGTTGCAGCTCACTGGAGCCTTTTCCTGTACAGTTAATTTAACACACCTCGTTAAGAGTGTCCAACTGAGTAATGGAGCAGCCAAGGCACCAGACACGAGCCATTGGTACCTGACTCGGTGCTGCAGCCTCAGAGCTCCTGTATCAGGCAAATATTGTCACCCAGCCCCTGGGACAAACACATCCATGGGCTCTTTCCCTGCTGGGTTTGTTCTGGCAGTCAGCAGGGGCACACAGCCTGTCATCACAGGGCCTTGGCTAAGTGAAAACCCACTTTTCTAACAAAATACAATGCCTATTCTTTTCTAATCAAGTCCAGCAGGTCTGTAGGCTAATGGAAAGGCATTAAACTGAGGGAGAAACAGATAAAAATAATTTATGCTCTGTTCCAAAGCACACCTGTGGCTGCAGCTATAACTGGTGGATAGACAGACAGGCACACACTCTGTCAGCTCTGGAAATGGGTCACAGTGTTCTGGGAAAATCAACAAAATGAGTTAAAAGCCAGTATTCAGTTCCACAGCTCTATCTCTACTGTGGAAAAAAAATAGATTTACGTTGATTACTTTTAAGATTTAATTTCTTTTGGACCCATTCCCAAAACAGTCCCATCAGCACTAACCGTATTGGTTTTTCTGTGCTATGTTTTACAGGGACGGGCTGTGTGACCACACTGATAAAGGACAGGGACTGAAACCCGTAAAAAGAGATGGAGAACAGGAATAAGCAATTACTTCATTTATTTGCATGAAAACCACTGAGCACCCTGGTCCAGTGGCATGAGATTTAAGGTCCCTTCCAACCCAAACCGGTGTGATTCTGGTGTGACCCGAAAGAAACGGGCAAAACTTCAGGCCGGCTTTCGAGATTTAACCCCACTGTCACCTCCTAACTCCGACAAGATCTGCTGGGTAATTAAAGTTTAATTTAAGCCCAAGGGTTCTGTGGGGCCGCCTCGGGGCTTAAGGATGGAAGTTTGGGCACAGTTCGGGGTTTAACGCTGCAGTTTGGGGCAGGGCTCGGGGTTTAACGCTGGAGTTTGGGGCAGGGTTGGGGTTTAACGCTGGAGTTTAGGGCAGGGCTCGGGGTTTAACGCCGGAGTTTGGGGCAGGGTTGGGGTTTAACGCTGGAGTTTAGGGCAGGGCTCGGGTTTAACGCTGGAGTTTAGGGCAGGGCTCGGGGTTTAGTGCTGGAGTTTGGGGCAGGGCTCGGGTTTAACGCTGGAGTTTGGGGCAGGGCTCGGGGTTTAGTGCTGGAGTTTGGGGCAGGGCTCGGGTTTAACGCTGGAGTTT
>WEKX01007699.1:99639-266504 GCA_013390025.1 Pitta sordida
CCCCGAAACCTGAGTAGCGCATGAAACGGGCGGCAGCGGAGCCCGGGAACCTGGCTGGGGGCGGGGGGGGAACCCGGGAATCTGGGTGAGCGCCGCGGGCGCCGGGACGGGAGGGGGAGGGGATGGTGGGGGATCCGGGATCCGTAATCCAGGGATCCCGGGCGGTGGTCAGTGATCCATAATCCATGGATACTGGGCGGTGATCTATGCTCTATAGTTCATGGATCCCAGGTGGTGATCCATGTCCGTAATCCATGGATCCCAGGCAGTGGCCCATGATCTCTAGTGCATGGATCCCAGCTAGTGGTCCATGTATCCCAGCTAGTGGTCCATGGGTCCTGAGCAATGGTCCAAGTATCCCAGGCAGTGGTCCATGGTCTGTAGTCCATGGGTCCTGAGCACTGGTCCATGTATCCCAGGCAGTGGTCCGTGGGTCCCCAGGGGTGGTCCACTGGCCCCGGCAGGTTCTGCAGAGCGATGCCACAAGCCCTGGGCAAGTGGCCCCCATGGGAGCATCCCCCCTCCCCAGCTGGAGGTCCCATGGTGACCCCACACCCCAGAGCCCTTGGGTGGCAGGATGTCCCTGTGCCCCATGCCCCATGCCCAGCTCCTGGTCCCATGGTGACCCCAGAGCCCTTGGGTGGCAGGATGTCCCTGTGCCCCGTGCCCCATGCCCAGCTCCTGACCGCGTTTCTGTCCCGCAGTCCCCGGCGGCACCACGGTGCTGGTGGAGCTCACCCCGGACATCCACATCTGCGGCATCTGCAAGCAGCAGTTCAACAACCTGGACGCCTTCGTGGGGCACAAGCAGAGCGGGTGCCAGCTCACCAGTGCCACGGCCGGGGCCACCAGCACGGTCCAGTTCGTGTCCGAGGAGACGGTGCCGCCGGCACAGGCGCAGAGCACGGGCAGGACCATCACCTCAGAGACCCAGACCATCACAGGTACCCGTGTCACTCCAGGGCACCTCTGCTCCTGTGTCCGCACCACGCTCTGCTGAAGTAACAGTTCTCACACCACGAACCCAGGGTTCTGCTGCCTTCTCTTTGGTGGGACAGTGGTTGCTTAATTTGCTAATTGAGGTGCAAGTTCTCGCAGGGAATTGCTTAAGTCTCTTATGTTGTAGAAGCAGCTTGGGCCAGCTAATTAGAATTGTCAATACTACTTACGAAAAATAATGCAGTTACTCTGGGTTTTAATTTTATTTTTTTTAAGAGGGATCTTGATGAAAAACAGACACAGAATTGCTGTCAGGCACCAATCCAGGCCTTTTTATGTGAGAGCACTGTATTCCCTAACATTGCTCCCACAACTAATTGGCAGGAAAAATATTACTCAAAATTTCTGCCTATGTGAAGATTCAAGTGAGGTCCTGATCCTAGAGACATTTAAGTAAAATTAGGATTTTGTTCCGTGTATGAAGGTTTGCACTTCTATATATAGTCTTATTTTATTTTGGTGTGGGACTTTACTAAAATCCAAGTTATTTGACTTTAATTTGGATAGACAGATTAAGGCAGAGTCTGGAAAGCAGAGAAACAAACTGAATTCAGGGCTCACTTCCAGGAATTTTTGTATTATAATCCCTCAACTCAGTGTGGGTTTTGAGTGAGTCATTTTTGTGCTTCATATTTACTCATCTTTAAAATGAGGGCGGTTATATCCATTTGCCCTTTTGGGGCATAGTGTTGTTTATTTGATTTAAAAGCTGCTACTTTGGCTGAGAGAATTTCACCTGTTATTCTTGTGAGTAACAGCTAAAAACAGAGTTTCAAAGAGGGTGAACTTTTCTAACAATTAGTATTTTTTAAAAATTGTGTGATGCTTTTTTGACAATATTTGCCATATAAATAATATTTTTTTTCTCCCTTGGGCTATAGCAAAGCCTGTGTTGAAAAAAATTACACCTATAGTTTGTATTTCGAGGAGAAAAACCTTTTTCCTTTCCCCTTCCCCAAGGTAAATAGGAACACAGGAACAGGAGTGTTGCTGGGGAAAAAAAACCACAGAATGGAGAAGTAATTAATGAAACTAGACTATAATTAATTTTTTTTCCTGATTTTGTGTGTTTAGTTTCTGCCCCAGAGTTTGTTTTTGAGCACGGCTATCAGACATACCTGCCCAGTGAGAGCAGTGAGCCTCCAGCTGCTGCTCTGGCCTCCACACCACCTAAAGCACGGGCCAAAAAATCTACTTCCTCACTCCCCCAGAAGAAACTGAGCTGCTGCTACCTAGGTAAGATGGGATTTTAACATTGTTAACTGTTACACTGAGGAGTGTCCTGCGGGATACACACGGGAGATTTGTCTGTCTGGAGTTAAGACACAGAACCTGGAAGGTTCTGCCTTACAAAAGGTGGGATGGACTGTTGGTACCTGTAATAGTTTAGCTGTTGATTTCACATGTCCTTAGACTTTGGCATTTTCAGCATTTTCATAAGGAGGGACTGAACCATCCCTATAAAGTGGCCTCTTATTTGGAGGCCTAATGAGGGAAAGCGCTGCAGGACACAGAAAATGAGCCATCCATGTAGGTGAGCAGTTCTGTCCACAGTTACAGAAGGTTCAGCCTCTTTTCCCAAGCTTGGCTTCCTTGAGAGGCACATTTCAGATGCTGGGCATTCATTTCTGTGCTCTAGAACTGCAGCACTTTCCACTTGAACAGAATTCCTGGATGGGCAGCTGTTACCTGAGTTCCCAGTTGCCCTAACTGGAAGTCTTACGTGGATTTCCTTAGTTCCCCAGCAACCCCTGGGTACTGCAAAGAGCATCTCAGATCCCAGACAGAGATTTCAGAGAACTTGTTCCAAAGCTTTCAGAAAAAGGTAGGAGGGAATTGCCTCCGAAGGGAAGGATTGGAAAACTGAAGTAAGCCAGTCACTATTTTAAGTAGATGTGAGTAAACAAGATGAGGAATTAATTTTCTGTTAACAGTGAATTTTAAAGAAATGTTATTGGAAGTAAGCTTAATGCCCATAATTTGGCAGTATATTTTTATCATTTTGTTAGGTTTTCCTTGAATTTATTGGTCTCCATCTTACCATTTTAGGTTGCCAGTTCAAGACGTCCTATGGCATGAAGGACATGGAACGTCACCTACGAACACACACAGGTTTATATAGTTGCTATATTTTCTTTTCTTCTTAAAGCATACCCGGGGTGGTGACTCAACCCCCTCCCTGGGAAATCACCCTCTCTGTGAAAAAGCTCTTCCTCACATCCAGTCTCAACCTCCCCTGTGCCCTCTAGTTCTGTCACTTGTAGCCTGAGAGAATTTCACAGGATCACCCGTGGCCTGCAGCCCCCTGGGGCACAGAGTCCCCAGTTGCCGGGACGGCTCTGGAACCCAGTGCAAACCAGTCCCTTTTACCCTGAGGGTTTGTCGTGTCCCAACGCCGGGGGGACACAACATTGTCCCTTACAACGCCGGAGTCGGTGACGTTCTGCTGCCCTTCTGCTCCTTGCAGGGGACAAGCCCCACAAGTGTGAGGTGTGCAGCAAGTGCTTCAGCAGGAAGGACAAGCTGAAGATGCACATGCGCTGCCACACGGGGGTGAAGCCCTACAAGTGCAAGCACTGCGAGTACGCGGCCGCCGACAGCAGCAGCCTCAACAAGCACCAGCGCATCCACTCCAACGAGCGCCCCTTCAAGTGCCAGATCTGCCCCTACGCCAGCCGCAACTCCAGCCAGCTCACCGTGCACCTCAGATCCCACACAGGTGCCTCTGCCTGCAGGGACTCGGGTCTCCAGAGCTTTGCGGGTAGTAGGGAAGGGGGAGATGTCACGCAGGTGTCCCCAGAAGGTCACCAGTCACCAGTGCATCCTCCCTGCCTTGGGTGTAGAGGCTGCTAGGGCAATGCAGCCCTTCTGAAAATACCTGGGGCAGTCACAAGACAGGTCTGACTCGTGGTTGGCTTTCTTCTAAATTGATTTTGAAGCTGCCTGTTAGATCCTTCAGTCCTGCTGGCCTGAGAACATCTAATTTATTGATTGATTAAGGGCATCAAGGTCCCTCTCTGTGTCTCTCAGATCTGCTCCACTCTATTAGAAACACTGAGATTACTTTACAACTGAACTAGTTGTATCAGTGCAAAACATAGCTGCATAATTTAATCTTTCTTGCATCACTAAAATAGCAGGTAATTAGCAATTTAAGTGACATCTTTTCTGGGGGTTCCTTCCCTGTGCAGACTGATGGACATGAAGAGTGTAGGATAAGCAGCCAGGAGTGTATTGTGCTCACAGAATTTTTGCTCTGCGGATAGAAAGCTTCAGCCCCCAGGCTTGTAAATGCATTGTTTGCAAACTTTTGTCTTTTTTATATCCATTGCTAGAAGAGGTTTGCTGTACAGATACTGCAGTACTGCTGCCTTTGTCCAGTTGTGTCTGTGTGTTGTTCTTCACCTAATCCAGGGCACTGCATTAGTTTCTGTGTTGTCTTTTAGACATTTGATTAGTGCTGTGAATTTTAGCTGCAAGGTGGTTATGGTTCAGTGATTACTAGATCAGCTTTGGACCTGTCCTGCATCTGGTTCTGGAGTCCAGTCCTGAGCAGCAGTACTTTGGACGTGTGCAAGATGGGATTTATTTGGAGCAGATAAAGGAAATAAATCCCTGGTGCATTGTGAAAGAGGGGAAGGTTAAACCAATCTGTCTCTAGCAGAAAAGAATCCTTTAGACCTCACAAATCTGCTGTGATGGAATAGGCAGCACTGAAGGAAGTTGGTTTACAAGTTCCCCTCTTTCTATTTCTGTGTCAGATGTGATGATCAGTCAGCAAATTTGGGGCACTTCATTTTCTCCAAAGTAAATCCTCTTTTGATTTTATTTTTGTTTTGGTTTGTTTTGTTTTGGTTTATTTTGTTTCATTTTGTTTTGTTTTATTTTTGTTTTATTTTGTTTTGGTTTATTTTGTTTTGTAGTAGGAACTAAGAGGAAGCACAAGAATGTTGAAAGTAATCATTTCCTCCCTGTCAGATTTCAAAGCTGTTATGCACACAACCAGTTTTAGGAGAAAAGCCTGGTCTGTAGAATCTATTGTTTACTGGAATTCAATTAATAATTCTCTAGAAGGTGAGTGTAATCCATATTGCTCAGAGTGAGATCATCTCCACAGCAATACTCATTGAACTAGTCACCTAAACATCAGTTTCCTGTTAATTTGAGTAAAATTACTCTTAGAATGAATAATCTCAGCATCAGACACCATTTTTAAGTTGTATTCTGGCAGTGTCAGTTATGTATGTAAAGAAATGTAAAGAAATATATATAGCAGACCATTCTTTAGAGAAACAGACCCAGCATACTTTGCTGTGGTCAGTAAATTACTCATTTTTTCATAGATTGTGCTACCCTATATATGAAAATTAAGTCATTGAAATAGGAACTGTGCCTTCATCAGCAAAGCAGATAATTCAGTAGCTGAGTGTGCAGCTGAGGCTGGAAAATAAACCAGATGAGCAAACAGTGCATCTTCATTAATAAATAGAGAGAGTACCCCATGTATCTCAATTATTAAACACATACATGGATTAGCACAGTGGGCCACAACTTGATTTGAAAAATATGCAGCTAAACCTGTGACATATGTAGCTGGGAAAGCAAATTATGCAAAATTATACAGCTATCACAAACTCCATAAAATATTAACTCATAAAATAAATCAGCCATTTTCAGTTTGATTATTAAAGGGGATAAATGCTTGCTGAACTAAACAGACTTTTCTTTTTGCTCCTCTCACCAAGGGTTGTCTTAGGATGTAATAACACGATTCTTCCACTTGTTCAAAATACATAATACCAAACTCAAACCTTCTTGCTTGGGTATTTTAGAGAAGTACATAAGGGGGGGGAAAGGGAACAGTTATTTAGGTGTGGTTCGGTTGTAACTTTGCTTTGGATTTTTTTGAATGTCTTCAGAATGAACTCCCTGGTCTTTACCGTGGAATTGATTATGGATTAAAGAAAAACCATTAAATACTTTCACACCCTTTACAAAGGCTTAAAGTTAACCACAAGCCTCCCTGTAAATCCTGCAGTATAAACCTGAGGCAGGGATGTGTTTATATTGTTTCCTTAGACTTAAAAATTCTGCAGCTGCTAAAATCATGGTGTTTATTTTTATTAATTTTACACACTAGTTGAAACATGTTGCTGCTAAAGAGGGACAAATGTGAATCTTCAGTCACTTCTCTGGAGCACTCTGACAGGTTTTACACACCAAGTTAACTAAAAATTGAGAATTTCTAATATTCAGTCACGAAAAAGCAACAGATGTGGGCAGGTGTGCACACAGAAGTGTCAGACCAGGGGACAATCCTGTGATACCTGAAATTCTCTCCACCTGGGAAACACACTGGGAGTTTAGAACAAGTCAGCAGCCCGTAATTCCTTAATCTTGGTGCCTCCTTGTAGTTTGACCTGTGGGTTCTGTTGCAGGAGACGCTCCTTTCCAGTGCCAGATGTGTCCTGCCAAATTCAAGATCAACTCTGACCTGAAGAGGCACCTGCGTGTGCACTCCGGGGAGAAGCCCTACAAGTGTGAGTTCTGCGAGGTGCGCTGTGCCATGAAGGGCAACCTCAAATCCCACATCCGCATCAAGCACAGCATGGAGAACACCCTCAAGTGCCCCGAGTGCGAATTCCAGTGCGGAAACAAAACCAGCCTCCGGCACCACATCCGGACTCACCAGCCCGAGCAGCCCGTGAAGTGCTCGGAGTGCAGCTACTCGTGCTCCAACAAGGCGGCTCTGAAGGTGCACGAGAGGATTCACTGCAAGGACCGGCCCTTCAAGTGTGAGTTCTGCAGCTTCGACACGAAGCAGCGCAGCAACCTCACCACTCACGTCAGGAAAGCCCACGGAGACAAAGTCAGGGCCAAGAAACAGGCCGTGGAGAAGAAGGAAGAGGACAGGCCAAAGCAAGGTGGCTCCAGGCAAGTTGCCAAACTGGATGCCAAGAAAGCTTTTAAGTGTGACCTGTGCGACGCCTCCTTTGTCCGAGAAGATTCCCTGCGGAGCCACAAGAAGCAGCACAGTCTGTACAACGGCTCCAAGCCCAACGAGCTGGCCGTGCTGCAGCTCCAGATGGATCCCGGCCGGCAGAGCAGCGCCCCGGTCACCGTCAGTCACCTCCAGGTCCCGCTCCAGCCCGCTCAGGTCTCTCCCTACAACGAGGGGAGGGTCAAGATCATCGTGGGCCACCAGGTCCCTCAGGCCAACAGTATTGTCCAGGCTGCCTCAGTGAACGTGGTGCCTCCCGCCCTGGTGAGCCAGCCCCAGGAGGAGCTGCCGGCCAACAGCCGCCTGCAGCTGCTGGGCCAGGTGAGCCTGGTGGCCCCGGCTGCCCCTGCCATGGCCCCCGGGGACGCGGTGGCACAGCCGGCAGTGCTGCTCACCACTCACGAGCAAGGGGACAGCAGTGCCCTGCACCAGGCTCTGATTCCTGCTGCCCCGGGGAGCAGCCACGAGGCTGCTGCCAGCCAGGCCTTCATCACCAGCTCCAGCATCAGCTGCTCCGACCTGGAGGGCCTGAACGCCCTGATCCAGGACGGGGCCGCCGAGGTGACTGTGGTCAGTGACGGGGGGCAGAGCATCACAGTGTCCACTGCAGCTCCCCCTCCTCCCATCTTCTCCTCCTCCTCGCACAGCGAAGCCCCGAAGCAGCCCTACTCCATCATCCAGAGTGGGGCACACACGGCTCTGCTGTGCCCAGCAGACTCCATACCAGACTAGTCACTAGTCCTGGGCCTAAACACATTTCTCTCTGAGCCAGTGCAGATTCCAGCAGAAATGCCCAGGACAAGAATGCAGGATTTGTCCTTCACAGCCAAATATCTTCCACTTACATAATTGACTTGTCTGTACGTGGAAACGTCTCATCTCTGAAAAGGAAGATCTATTTACGTGTATTTATGTGCCTCTGCTGAAACTGGAAGCTGTGTTCTTTGCTCAGATTTGACATCAAAGCAGCTGTTGCCAGTGTCCCCAAGCAGTGAGATTCCCAGAGTGTGGCTCTTGTGTTGTGCTGCCTAAAATCAGAGAGCCTCACTTTATGTTGAATTACTGTCACAGCAGTCTTGTCCTTTTATACACACACAAATAGTCTGAGCCAGGCTGGAGTTTATTTTAAGTGAATTCCGTTCCAGTTCCATCCTGTGTGTGCATTTACTGCTCCTGCCTGATCTCTAAGAAATCCCAGTTACTGGGTCTAATCAGGTTTAATCCGGCCGTTCCTTAGTAATCTGTAGAAATTGCTAGAATGTGGCACTTGGAAGTGCTTATGCAGAAGACCAGGTGATTGTCTTTTAGAAAACAAAAGAACTTTGTCCCTCTGAGTAGGAACTAACTTTGTTAGCAAGAACACGATTGCAAATGATCTCTGTCAGAGGCAACGGTGATTTCAAGAGCAAAACAACTGCAAATATATTTTTTACAAACACTGCTTCCCTTTTGGTTTTATTTTGATGCTGCCTGTTGGGAGTTGCAGGGGTGGGAAAGGTGCAGGACAGTTTGGGTCTGAGCTCAGGAGGGGTTTGCACGGCAGGGACCTGGGGATGGAGCTTTCCAAGGGACTGGAAAGTTCTGCTGGACAGGAGCTGGGGGACGTGGGCTGCTCTGGGGTTAGAGCTGGTGGCTGGACATGGCTGTGAAGGAGTGGGAGTCTCATTTTGAGATAAAACTTAGGCCATGGTAGAGTAACTGTGGGTGAGGTGAGCAGGCTTTGGGGTACAGAAATGGGGTAATGCAAAGGCACCACAGCTGGGCACCTAAAAAAAGCAGTTAATTTTCACAGACTCGATGTGAACTGTGCAGGGAGAGGTTTGTGAGCTCCAGATATTCTGTGTCATCCATAGGTGGTGCCAGAGGCCCAGAGAAACCCTGGAGTGTGCTCTGGTCTCCTGGATGATGTTTCCTGTTTAACTCTGCCGGGTAAAAACGCTTCCAAATTCACTTTTATAAGGCTGTAAAAATCTCGCCTTCACTTAAGATAAAAAGAAATGTCCGAAGTCTTCTACATGAAGCAGATCTGAGGCCAAACTTAATCTCACAATTGATGTTAAATCGGTAGTTTTTTACTCTCTGGTAATTAAATCTTAGTCTGCATGAAGTTCCCAGCTCCAGAATTGTTGGGCACTACAAGAATGGGATAAAATGAGAGATTTTGACAAAGCTGATGGTTTGAGTTGCAACTTCTGTGTTTGCCCTTGGCCACCAGCCCTGCACCCAGGGGATGCACCACCACCTTCAGTCCTTACCCAGCTCTGTTATCTGCACTGCAGTCTCACAAAAAGCCTTATTTACCTTCTAAAATAGGAAACCAGTAGATTTCTCATATTGTAAAGACTCCCCTTCACTCGAAGATAAACAGGAAAGATAACAAAGTGGTGTGAATGAAGACAAACCTTAGTGCTGCCTCTTCAACCGATTGCATCATGTTGAAGCGAACAATCTAGAGACTTCTTCCTCCACCCTAAAATTAAAAAAAAAAAAAAAAAACTTAGAAGATAAGTTNAAAAAAGGCAGCTGATAACCGAGGCTGACATGGGGCCAATTTATTTTCAATTTTCTCTTCCAATATTTTGGCTTTATTTCTGTGTATGACAGTAATGGTCTTTGTGCTTTGGAGCTGGCAGAAGCAGATTGTTTTAATCTCTGATATTAATTTAATACATTCTTCATGTTATCAACAGAACTATCCCTTGAGAGAGCCTGGTAATTCATAACAAGTGTCTCTTGTAGAGCCCACTTGCTTTGGAGCACATGGTAAATAAATCCCTCCCTCCCCAGAGCTCTGGGTCAAGTTGTCTCTTCCCAGGACAAAATCCTGGGATGGATTTTTGTTCCTGATTCCTGAGGATCCCTGAGGTCCCCTGGTAAGTGTTGAACCTGAGGAGCACAACTCAGTCCTGGTCCCTGGTCACAAACGAGGTGATGCTCTGAGTCCAAGAGGGAAATAACTAAATATCCCACGGTTTGCTTCCTGCAGCACGTCCAGGGCAGGTTCTGCTCTTGTGGTGAGTCCCCTGTGTGCATCCCATAACCCAACCCCTGCCCCTGAGCCTTCCCAGCCTTTGGGGACTTTTTGCTGCTTTTTAAAGCCAGGCCAAGTATGACATGAGCAGAGGCTTATCCTCCTCGAGACCTGCTGGAGTTGTGCTTTCCCCTCCTCTTTCTGGGAGGTGGAAACACTCAGCAGGAAAAAAAATCCAAAGAAAGGTTTGTCTTGGATACCTCGAATGGTGTTTTGGGGAGACTGGGATCTGACTGAGCCCCAGCTCAGAGTCCCCAGAAGTGCTGAGTTTGAGCCTAGACCAGCAGCACTCTGGATTAAGTCAGTGCTGCTGCTTTTATGCAATTTTGATAAAAACTTCAGCTCTCATTTGCATCAAGAAGGCAAATTCCTGCTCAAAACCAGCCTCAATTTGTCCCCTGCACAGGGGGGTTGCAGGATGTGCAGATTCCCTCCTGGATGAGGGAATGGGATCAAGTCCTCACCTGAGACAAGACCTAAAACCAGCAGAATTTGGCCCAAAGCTGGTTCCTTTGGGATCTGGAGGAAAACCAAACTTACCTTGAATACATGTGGGGTTTGCAATTAAAAAATTGTGATCAAAATATTTCCCAGTCGTTCTGGCAGAGCTTTTGACTGCAATTATCATCTGACTGCACTGGAAAGTACCTTCTGTTGTGGGCTTTAAAATGTTAGAACCATGACAAGACACTTTTTTCTCTACTTTACAAACAACTGGGGAAAGGCTTCTTTTTTTAGATACTTTTATTCTGTATTTCTGAGTCTTTATTTTTTTGTGTTTGAAGTCAAAATAGAGTCAGTCATCTTTTTTTTTTTTTTTGCCATGTGATGCTCTGGTGTCTGTGAAAATATTTGCTGTGTCCTCAATGGAAAGGCTTCTATCCTATAATTTCAGGACTATTGACTGGATACTCTAATGGCTTTTTTACATCTCTAGTTGGAAAATCTTTAAGCTTGTTGTTTGAATTTTAAGAAGAGAAACCAATATTGTTTAGAGAAGCTGATGTCTCCTGTCACTTCCCCAGTGACCTTTCCTAAGGTGATAAAGGTTTCTATAGTGACCTGAGGAAATCATGTCTCAGGTATCTTTGTGAATTAAAAGTCTCTCTCAGGAAAAGCTTTCTTTTCTCTCAGGTATCCAGTTCTGCCTTTGTCTTTATTCCAGTTGCTGGACATGGAGAAGGGCTCAGGACACATACAGTATTTGGTTACATGGCTGCCTTTCATCTTTTAGAGACTTCACAATGTTGGAGGGAAGTAAAAAAAGTCCCTGGCAAAGCAGAGTTGGATTTTTAAATGCTGTGTTCCACGAGAGTAACGTCCCCAAGTTCAGGGGCTGCTACTGCAGTGCCACTGAGTTCTGTGGTCTGGGGTATCAGCATTTATTCCATGAGCTACAGGAGCTGGGTTTGCCTCCCTAAAAAACAGGAATTATGTATTATTGCAGTGTCAGCTGTGGCAGAGGTGTTGTCTCTAAGTTCTAGTTTCGCACCTTTTTAATTTACTTTTAATGTCTGAAAGCAGAACATCTTTTGATTAGTGAGAGAGTGGGTGAATTTTGTAGGTAAAATCTGAATATTATCTGTGCAATAATTATCTGAGTTTGAGGGTTTTGAGATTTCTTTTGGGTTTGTTGGTGTGTTTTGGTTTGGTTATACTTCCAAGGATACCAGGATGGATTTTAAAGGATACAAAGATGCATTTATGCCTTCTTGCAATAAGTATTTTTACTGGGGTTATGCTGCTGATTTCCCTACCTAGAGAGGGTGACTGCACCTCCCGAGTTTATTGTAAGATTGAGAATAACTTGGATACTTCAGTGATGAGATGCAAATACCCAGATGGATACTGGAGATAGTCACTGATGGCCCAGACGAAATTCGGAGAGAACAGGAATGCATAAAGCTAAACTATATAATGCAAAGCAGCCATAATTAACAGGTGAAAGTTCTTTGTCAAACATGCTTTTTTATTTTAATAAAGGGTAGGGACTACAATTGGTGACACGGTTGGAGAAAACCAGCAATGTAAGATGCCATGTTAGAGTTGTAAAGATAAAGAGATGATAAAAATGTGCATTGGTTTTAGATTTTTACAAGGCTGGTGTAGGACTTATTATCTTCAAGGGCAGCATTTTTCCTCATCTCTGGGCATATTGGATCATTCTGGGGGGTTATTTAAAAGGTGCCAATCCTCACTGCTCAGTTCCTCCTAAAAAGTCCAGAATTCCTCATTTGAATCAATTTGCCTGAGCAATGTTAAATTTTGCTTTTGTGATAAAATCATGTAGATCAGCCATTGATAGAACTTTAATTGGCTGGGGATGTTCATGATTTTTTTCCTTTTATTTTTTTAAAAAAAAAAGCCTGCCAGCAAAATTGCTTTTTGGTGATGACTCTGCTTGAAAAGTGCTCTGCAGGGGCCCATTCCCAATTGATTACCTTTCACAGCTAATAGCTTCAAAGGCTATTTGGTGGACAGTCCAGTTTTACATTTAAATGTAAATCTCGATACCCTTGACAGACTGATGATCAGAAGAAGAGGGAGGTAAAACCAGTAAAATAAATGTACAGCTGGTATAACTTTCACCAGCTCCTCCAGGGGCAATTGTAGTAAAATTAAAATGGTTACAGATTGACAAAGCTCTTTAGAGTGGATGGTGAGTGAAAAAAACTTCCCTCAAAAGGTCCAGCATTAATAAGTCGCTAAATAGCGTGTCAGCCTTGAAAGTTCAGTGCAGTGTCAGCGGCTCCCGGTTGTGTTTGGGCTCCATCGGGAATTCCAGTTGGGTTCGGGAGTAGAGTTCAAAGCGGGGAGGCCACCCGGGTGAAGCCCGTGGTTCCATGAGGCTGCAGCA
Source organism: Pitta sordida (assembly GCA_013390025.1). Taxonomy (NCBI): domain Eukaryota; kingdom Metazoa; phylum Chordata; class Aves; order Passeriformes; family Pittidae; genus Pitta; species Pitta sordida. The sequence goes on from WEKX01007699.1 coordinate 112,528, forward strand.
GAGAATTCCCTGGAAAACCAGGGTGATATTGGCAGGTCAGGTGCCATCAGGGGAGAGGGGCCACCTTGGACGGAAGGGAAGGTCTGAGTTTTGACATCCCAAGCTGGTGAAGGTGGCACAAGCCTGGTTCCCTCCCGACGTGCCAGCCGCTCCTTCTGAGGGGCTGCGTGGGTTTGGCTGTGGAGAGGAGCTACAGCTTGACCTGGGAACACACGAAGCCACAGAAGGACCTGGAGGGTTGCACAGTTCAGGGCTCCTCCAGCAGTGACATTCTTGGCATTTTGGAAGGACGTTCTTGTCATGTGGAAGGGCTGAATGGCAGCGGCCTGGAGGACCCTGCAGGGGTGGCCCCGTTGTCACTTTGTCTCTTGTGCCCTTGCCCTGAGCCGTGGCCTTTCCTTTACACATTCCTGTCAGGTCACAGGTAACGTCTTGTTTGGCTGCTTGGCCTGAACTGCCCAGAGCTCTCCCAGAGAGCCACTGCCAGTGACATATTCATGTCCCAACTGCAGCAGGCTGAGAGGTGACCACTCAGTTAATGCCATCCTGTCTGCAGGAACCCTGGGGAAAGGCTTTCCCTGGCAGGAAACTACTGAAACAGAAGTTTGGCCAAAAATAACTCAAGTTTCTTCCTTCATGGACATCTAGGTTAATTCCTGAGGTGCTGCAGGACTCCTGGCATGGCAATAGTTCAGTGTGGCTTGACTGTGGTTGTGAGAACAGGTGGGCATGGGACATCTCAACAGCTATGAGAAGGTGCCTTTTCCTCATTTTTAGTCTTTGCTGCCATGGAAACCAAGACCCAGACATGGCTGTTTTCTCTGCATAGTCCTCGGGGCCAAACCAGTTCACCACTGTCCAGCATCTTCCAGACTTTCAAAGGAAAGAAAAATAAGGGACAAAAAGGGAGAATGTTCAGCATAAACAGGAAGGAGATGAATGAAATAATGTATGTCTGTCTCCAAGGAAAAGACGAAAGTAAGGAAGGAGTGCTGACCAGCACATTGATCATGGTCAAATGGCATCAAACCCAAGGAAAATCCCACCTGCCTTGGATTGATCCTTCAGTCCTGCAGGGCAGGACCATGAATTAACAGTGATCCCCCTCAGTGAAATCACATCCTCCTTGCAATATAAAATTATGTCTGTGATCACCTCACAGTGATTGTCCAGCTCGGAGCTGCTTTTATCACCAGCCTGGTGATGTTGTTATTGTGGGTTTGGAAAGAGAAGGATTGAATTAGGACAGGGGGGTGTTATCAGCTAAATTATTTAGTTCAGCTCCTGGTCCTTAAACGAGTTGCTCAGTTTACATTGAATGGCTCTGAGAAAAATTGAAGGATAAGGGATTTTTTAGAAAATCAACTAAATTGGGTGACAGTTACAGAAACAGAAGGTGAGGCCCCTCAGTGACCAAATCATCTCCAATGTACAAACAGTTGATAATCTTATCAATGCAAAGATGCCTCCGTGCTGCATTTAAAAGCAAGTTGCCTTTATTCCAGCTCCCACTCCATTGAAATCTGCTATAAATACCTACTTTATAACACTGACCCAATATATAAATTGCTCAGTTCAAAAGAAATGCTTTTTTTGGAGGAAAGGGGGAATGGAGTAAACGCAGTGTGTTGTAAAAGCTGAGTGGTTTTATTGGCACTTTAAAATACCCTTTTATGCTGAACTCTATCAGGTCTGATTATATATAACAACAGTAGTTATGTATTAAAAATGTGTGTCAATAGTTGTGGTAACCCTGTGATTTGTCATTCCTGTGCCAGAATTCCCAACAGGCTTCATTGACAAAACCTGGCTGGGGGCTTAAAGGGGGAGGTTGGGAGGGTGGGACATTGGTAAGAGCAACCATCTCAGTTATTTAAATAAGAAACTTCCTGTATCAAGCCCAGAAATGCTGCTGCAGTCTGCCCTTGCACACCTCTCACAGATGCCCCGGCACAAAGCTGAGACTCCATAGTCACCAGCCTGGCCAGTGCAGGATGTTCTTGTGGGAGATTATCAATCAAATCATGGATAAAACCTCGAGTAAAGATTAAGGAACAAGTTAACTCCCATTTCCACAGGAAGGCTGATACTCTGCTGTGCTCAGTGATTTAGTATGTGCCCTCCTGTGAGTGGTAAAGCCTGTGAAGTCTTCCCCCCAAACCAACATCTCTGCCATGGGAGGTGAAGGTGTGTCTCTCTGGAGGTCTGAAACTCTATTTTCCATGGATGAACTGCCCAAAAGAACGTTTTTTTTCTGCATTAAACTGGACATCTTAGCTTCCCAATTAAGCACGGTATAAAGCAAGGTTATATCAAAATTATATATACACATATTATATAATATATTTATATAACATTTTCTTACAGAGATCAAGCTTTTCAAGGCCAGTACTGTCTCTGACACAGTGAATAAACTTCACTGCACTGGACACAAGCAAAGCTGTCCTCAGACAGCAGGTGTGGAGCTTACTCTGCTCAGTGAGGGCAACCTCCTCTTTCAAGCAGCTTGTTGTGCCTGTGTGTGAGCCCAGGGGCTGTGAAATGAAACATCCCCCAGGACAGCTCACTCTTTGAATCCTCTCAGCTGTGTCCTACATAAATTACAGTGCACAGAGACTGCAGGAAGTAATTTAATGCTGGAATTCTCCAAAGGGTCTCACTGCTTGTTTTGCTGAGCTGGAGCTGTGTTACACATTACAGATAAACAGGTACTTTTGAAAAACCCCCTTTTCTCTGCAGTGTGGTTCTCATAGGAATTAGGTCAGTGACTTTATATTGATAATTCCTGAGTACTCAGTACTTTGATTTCTTTTCAGACTAAAGCCCACAGGTCTGGGATGGAAGGTCCTGCCAAGTATTTGTCATGGATGATCTCAGTGAGTCCTCGTGTGGATGGGAAATCTGCAGAATTATCCCTTTAGGGTGACAAAAGTGGCCTTGTTCTGTCTATAAAGCACCTGCTGCTCTGGCAGCGATGAGCAAATAGAAGGTAAAAGAAATAATCTTTTCAAAACCTCTTTGTTTTAGAACTCCATTTATGACTCCGCAGTCTGGACTGATGGGGATGCTCACAGAGGCTGGGCATCCCCTGTGAGGTTAATCACATCCTGCCTGCTCCCTGGCATTGCAGGGAAGCCGGTTTTCTCCGGGGCTGAGTCAGGGCAGTGTCAGCTTTGATTCACCCTGGGGAAGTTTCTCTCTCTGCATTGACACACAGGGAAGTTAAACCCACGAGGCTGAAGCTGGGCTTTGCAAATACTGCCTGGAAAGGCAAGACATGTCTCAGAGACTCCTTTCCTCCATCCATGGTGCTCAGTTTTCAGTTTTCAAGTGGAAAGACTGGTAATAGTAAGGGGAGTTTATTTTGAAATAATCTGAATTTACCTTGTAAGCTGCACATTTCCCCACAGTCCCTGGGTAACCAGCATGTCACCAAGCGGTGCCCAGATGGTCCTGGCTGCGAGTCCCCCTTTGAGGAACAGCAATGTGCTGATCCTCGGGTTGTATCGCACGGAATGCATCCGATAAACTCCCCAGCCAGTTCTGTGAGCAGCCTTAAGATGTCACTACCTGCCTTGGCCTTGGCTTTTGCTGCTGCTGCTGTGCAGAGGAGCCGGGGCTGCTCCAGCGGAAATGGGCTGTTATTTTTAACACATCTGCCCCCTCCCACAGTGAGTGACAGACAAGGTGCTGATGTCAATTGGGTAGTGTTACAGGCATTAATTAACTCAGCGAAAAGTCTCTTTAGTTTCCATTTCCTTCTGCAGGGACAGCAGAAGGAAACCAATGGAAGTGGGAAGTGCCCGGGCAGAGCTGTGCTGGGGATGGAGCTGGTCCCTGTCAGCTCATGGTGCATGTGCTGCATCAAACAGCCCCTGTGCGAGGGCCCAGCTAAAAACCTGCTTTGCTGGGAGGGTTCTGCCAAGGATCGCAGTGTTTTCACTCCTCTTTTGCACTGTTTCCTGCCCAGCCAGTACAACATAGTATGCAAAACTCGGTATCTTTATCATATTCATGTAAGTGAAATGAATGTGTAAATTCCCAAGATTAAAACCGACTTTCCTGAATTACAAATCTGCGACAAAATCCATCACATCTGTTGCTTTGGGCTGTTTTTTCTACTCTCCCATCTCTGCCATCCTCTCTCACAGAAACTTTTTTTTTTCTCTTTTAATTCTTCCAATGCTTAACTGGGACCTGGTCTACATTTTAATTCCTTACCAGTAAAATTATTGTAGGTAGTGGCTTCTGCAAGAGCCATCTGTTGTTCCTGCACAGCAGCAAAGAGGACAGGCAGGAGACACATTCCAGCAGCTGAGGTGACACAAGTCACAGTGACAAAACCATCATCCTGCAGCTCAGGTTGTGTCTTTTTTTCACCTGATGAGGATTCACAGCCCCCTTATCTTGGCACAATTTGCCAGGCAGGGAAACTGCTGTCTGGCAGGTTCCTCAGGATTATCTTTCCTGGGGGACAGAAAGGTTCTGGCCAATGAGAGGGGACTGGACACCTCTTTATTAGTGCTCATTAATTAGGAAATAAGTGAGTATAAAAAGAATTGCTTTGGGCTTGTGGAGTGAAACTTTTAAGAACTGGTGTTAAGTGTTTAGATCTTCAAGAAAACAATGTAGCATTCACATCTTATAAAATTTATTGCTTTAAAATAAAATCAGTAATGGCTGGTAAACACCAGGCGATGTGGAAGAGCCCAGAGAGTGAGGGCTGCCTCTGGGTTATGGTGGAGGTCTCTGATTCAAGGTTTACTGCTCTGCCATGGTTTCGTGGACCTTTTTGTGACCCCAAGCAAGTTACTCCCATCTCACTATTCTTCCATTTCCTCTTTCTGTAAAATGATATTAATAGCACTTCAGCTGCAAAGCAGGTTTATTGTACAAGGCTTAATGAATGTTTGTCTCCCTGTGATTGAGATTCTTTCCCGCTGGAGGCAAGAATTTTAAGCAGGTTGATTAAATAGAAAAGGTCTCTAACTCTGAAACTCCTATTAAAAGCAGAAGGAATTATTCCTTAGGGAAATTTTAATTTTATGTCCATTAGAATTGTCTACACTGTAACAGCTTTAGTTCTTCTGTTATTATGCAACTTCAGTTTTGTTTCCCCTAGAAAATCTGTTTGGGGGGATGCTCAGACTTCTGAGATGACCTAATGCAATGCCAAGAGTCCCTGCTAAACTTTGCTTGCTCTGAGGAACAAAAAATCACAGCAGTCACACAGTCAGGAAAGATGTCACTGTATCAGCACTACACACAGGCTTCTGGAACTGTGCCAAGGATGAATTTGGGCTGTTTGGCCAGATCCAACCCTCTTCCCAAGGCTGTGATGTTTGTGTCATGCTCTGGCAGGAGATTTCAAGTGCTGAGAGGTGCAAGTCTTGGTGTTTGCACCGAGAAAACTCAGCAGCCCAGCGCTGAGCTGGGAACCCCGAATCCATCCAACAGCAAGTGCTGAAGGCAATTTTAGGACCCCCTTAGGGAGCTCAGGACTGTTCACCTGTGACAGAAATCCCAGACACACCCCAAATGTCTCACTCTTTGAATGAGCAATCCCACTTCTCCTGTGGAATGCTGCTGCTTGTGTCCCCTCAGCTCATTGCTGGGAGCCAGGCCTGACCAGTCTGTGCCCACTGCCTGTGCCAAGGACCTGCCATGGGCAGGGATACCTTCCACCAGCCTAGAGCTCCATCCCCCCTGGCTCTTCCCAGGGAATAAGGGACACAGAGCTCTGAAGGTTTTTGTGGGGCAGCCACCCAGCCAGCCCCCCTTCCCCACAGCCTGGGCAGGCCCTGAGCCCCCCTGGCTGGGACACATGTTTCTCTGGAGCAGAGATTGATGCCAACATGGGCCTGGCTGGGACACACGTTTCTCTGGAGCAGAGACTGATGCCAACATGGGCCTGGCTGGGACACACGTTTCTCTGGAGCAGAGATTGATGCCAACATGGACCTGCCTGGGACACACGTTTCTCTGGAGCAGAGATTGATGCCAACATGGGCCTGGCTGGGACACACGTTTCTCTGGAGGCAGAGATTGATGCCAAAATGGACCTACGTGCTCCACTCAGGAGTTTTTATAAGCGGTTGCATGAACCACCATTAGCAGTTTTATGAATTTAATCTCTCTTGTGTGGATATGATGAAAAGCTTGGCAAGAATTTAGACAGTCACCCAGGAGTATTACAGAGCACTATTGTGGGACAGGGATTATAAAGCTGCTGCTGGTGGCCAGAGACAAAAGATGTGATGTTTTAAGAGTTAGGACCGAATAGTAACCACAGTGTTTCCATTATTATACAAACAGGGCTTAAAGTCCTTGTCTTTCCCCCTCATGTGTTAAAAGCAATTGCACTGGTTAATAAAAATCAGGGAGGAGTTTCTGTGTTTTTTCTCAGAAAATGTGGTGGATGGAGCCTCTTCAGGTTTAATTTTGTTAATATCTGCCACTTCTAGCTAAGAAAACTAATTCACATGTCCCGTGGTACAACCAAGATGGTCAACAGAGAATTAATAAAACTACCAACGAGAGAGGAACACAGAGGGATGTACAAAGGAATATTTTGCTGTGGGGGCAACAACTTAAATATACAGCACACACGCGTGGCCAACAAATCTTCCTTTTTTCCTTCTACTGTAATTCAGTGACCTGATGTTCACTTGTAAACCTGAACAGCCTCTCCTGTTCATGGGTGGGGTTGGATTCCAGGTAACAAATAAGGCCCAGTTCAGTGAGAAAACTTTGGAAGTTTGAATTTAATTCATTGTTTGCTGATGTTTCTGTGTTAGGAGTAACATGTTCTTTCTGTTTGGCAAAGCAGCTCGTAGCCCAAATGTTTGGTGTCAGCCTCATTCTTCTGATATCTGAGAGTCATTCGCTGAAGGAACCCTCAGGTTATCCATATCCTCCTCATGTTGCTAGAAAATTAGCATGAAATCTCTCCGCAGAAATCAGAGGTTTCATGGAGCTTTTGCTGTGAAAGAACAATAACAACGATCATTTCTTGAAACCTGTTCAGAATGTCAGAGTGAGTTCAGGATGTGTTAAAAATTCAAATAGACCTTTGGGAGCGTCTAATTCAGAGCTTGGAAGTTTTTGCTTCCATTAAATTTTGGAATGCTGAGGATATGAACCAAATAATCTTCTCATATAAAAATTACGTTTAATAAGCTATAAAACTAAATTCTGTCCCCTCTTCCCTGCTATGGGGATCTTTCAGCATCGCTAAAGAATTGCAAATGTGAAAATGTTCTCAGATAGAGCCTCCAGTGAAAATTAGATTTACCATCTTCTTTCACAAAGAATTACGTTTTTTGAGGCTGTCTACAGAGTTGTCAGGATCCATTAGAAAGAGTTTCTCTTTTAACTTCCTTAGTTTTTAATTTTAATTAGAATGGTTGTGTTTTCATAATACCTCTCGCAGGAGTTGTTTTGGAGGGGGACAGCTCATTTATGTAGATATTTCAATACAAGCTTTTATTCTAACTTTAGTAAAGACACTTTTTGAAGACACGGTTCCGATTTGTCGTTTTCCATGCTAAGAGTTTATCTACTTATTTATTTCAGCTGCTGAGGTCTAACCATTGCATCCCCAATCACTTTTCTTCCATCAGAGGAAGCAATCAGAAAAAGCTGCCATTGCCCCTCAAGGTTTCTCGTTGGCTAATTGGAGTTTTTGGCCCTTTATCCTGATGATTAAAAGAACAGCTGAGTGGAAGTCAGAACGCATTTACAGAGCTGCCACACCCAGCCCTGCTCTTTGCTTTCCTCTGATTAATTTAGCAAATGAGACTCCTGTAAAGTCCCATAACTTTTTGCCCACACAACCCCACCGTTGCCCTGTAGTTTGAAGTAAGCCTTGGGTAAACTGCCCAGGAGATAAGTTAATCAGCAGAACAAAAGCTTTCCAAAAGCTTTTGGTTGAAAAGTGGGTTTCTGTAAAGTAACATTTTGTGCTGGGGCATATAAATTGTATGAAATGAAACAGCCTTTTTTTGGAGGAGCTGCCTTTATTTTCGGGTATGAGAAAAACAACTGTCCCTGTTTACTCTCCTCACTCAAGGTAAGCGTGTTTGTGCAAAGTATTACCCCAGCCTGGCTTGCAAACACTCGGAGCTTGCTGACCATTTTTCTATATATAGGCTGCTCTGTGGAATTGTCTTTATCAAAACTTTGGGGGAAATCTTTAACAGAATCTGAGAGACTTGCCTAATTTATGCAGCCGTGTCCTCTCCTCCTATTGATTGCCTCCATGATATATGTTTATCCTCCCTGCCTGTGAAAACCTGGAATTAAAAGTGAAGCGTTTCTATTTTCTGCCTGTAATTGCTGCTGGAAAAGAGATGGGGGTTATGGGTGAGAGCTGGTTAGTGAGCTTTAAACAAATCGTCTTGTAAAACCGAGCACAAAAATACCCCAAGTTTACAAGACAGTAACTCCCAAATAGTAAAACAGTTCACCACGATTTTTAGAAACCGGTTTTGAAAAAAGACCCGTTCCCCCACCTTTTGTGATGAAATAACACCGAGTGACCCCTCCAGCTCCTCGGGTCTGAGAGGGGAGAGAGAGTGTTGGGGACCTGGTCCCCACATCAAAACTATCCTGGAGAGATCAACCATTGATGATTTAAATCTTCACTACTTTATCTCTTTGTTTGCTGCCTGGAATGCTATTGATACCTTCTTTGTCTTTGTAATTGTTTTAATTAGCCACCCAGCATGGGCCCCTGACAGTGCTTGTGATAGAGTATTATGGACAACCCAGCAGGACAGTGAGCCTGTTAACATGAAACACAGACATCATGGCAAGCTTCATTTCTTTTATTTGCCTTGTCTTCTTGCTTTGTGTGCGCGCGTTATTTCTGGAGAGAAGGAAAATAACTTCCCAAGTCCTTTGCCTTTTAAAGGGGGAAAGAAAAACGTTTCCAAAACATTTCCTCGCAAATATTTCTCGGGGATTGTACAATTAAAGCTGGTACTATTACCACGTTGCTGGAGTCAGACAAAGAATGAAACATTGCCCACATTGATTAGTCTTTTCACGAATCGTGTCCTCAGCAATTAAACTCGTATTTGTCAGTTACTGTACCCTCAGCTCCGCGAATTTCTTCTGAATTATTATTTTTTTGGCTCTGTAATGTTATTTGTTCTTGTTGACCACATCCTTCTTTTGTAAGTGGAAATCTGGATGTTCAATTATGATGCAGATCTGCAACTCATTAGCAGCAGGCGTTGGTGCTGTGGCCATTTTGGAGACAATTCTGTCATTTAACTTGTGGGAACTTTTGGCAATGTGTACGTTCTGGGGGAAAAAAACAAATCCCGAAAGTTTGGGGTCAGAGATAAACAAGTCAATAGCATCAAAACCTCAAAGCCTTTCATAGTATGAGCGTTTTTTCCCTCAAAACAATATTTGTGCTTGTGGTAGAGGAATGTGACTAGAGATGCTTCGTAAAAACACAAATTTCCTTTGGGTTTGGTTTGTTCAAATTAGCTCAAGGTCAGTCCCCACCGATTATTGCCCCAGTTCAGCTGTTCTCTGACGGAATAACCCTGAGATTAATAAAACAATCTGCTGTATTAACCAGGAATCCAGTTTTGCACTCTCAGAGCGAGGAGTTGGGGTGTTTTCAGCTCGTTAGCCTATTTCGTTCTTGAAATTATCAGTGATGAAGTCTTAGTTCCTGACTTGTTGGACTAGATTTTCAGTGGGGGACAGCTGGGGTGGCAGTGCCATCAGCTGCCGTCCCATGCTGAATGTTTTGTGGCATTGCACCACGTTTAAGGGGAGTTGGGTGCCCTCCAAAGCCAATGGGCAGAGCTGGGTGTCCTTGAGGAAACTGGTTGAGGACTTGAATTCAATGCCTACTTTGTAAAACCAAAACCAGAACAAGCTGAACCCAGGAAGAAACCCTTGTACTCTAAAACCTTCTGGAAAGAGCAGAATTATTCCAGTTTTAAGGAAGCCTGATTTGTTATTAAGAGATTAATGTACTCATTGTGATTAGGATGGAGCCGTTGGTCTGGAGTCGATTTTCTTTGGGATTTTCTTTTTACTGGTTATTTACTAGATAAAGGCTCTTCTAAAGCAATAGTGTAGAGCTTTTTGTGTCCCTCCATCTGACTCACAATTTATAAATAATGGCTGTGTTTAAAAATGAACCATGAGCAAAACTCTCCTGGGTGAAGCAGTGTCTAAACTGAGACAGTTTAATTAGTTCTTACTCAATACTTGGTAGGCAACAAAGGCCCACCCACCCCAATGCCAGCAGAGATCAGTTGTTGTCTTCATGGGATGCTGGGTTAACTCTCTGATTTGACCATTTTGGACAAGTAATTTTCTTTTTATGTTGTTAAACCTGCGTGGGCAAGCTTGCTTAGTTATCTGTAAGTGCACATCTCCTCTCCCCAGGCAAACTTGTGTGTTTTAGAGTTTAAAAGGAAACTGTTTTCTGTGTTGTGGCTTTGATCACACTGGCAAAGCCCACCAGAACATATCTAATTTTAAATTTCTGGGTTTTTACTGGTTAGTGTTACTAATGCCCCAACTGCACAGGCTGCCAGTGGCCAGCCCCAGACTGGGGAGGTGGAGATGCTCTTCGAGGGGGGATGTGGGCATGGAAAGAGAGAACCTCTTGGAGAACACACCCCACCTCGGAGAGCCCAGCAGTTTAAACCCATCCTGAGGGAGAAGCTGTGGTGGGGAGGGAATTTCTTGTGGCTGGAGCAGTGGGGAGGGTCACTGTGAACCTGGAGAACGGAATCGTGTCTCACCTGGCAGAAACACATGATGTAGTTAAAACTCCTCCTTCCTGCCACAGGAGTTCCTGTAGTAATGCATTTACTGAAAGGCAGCTTGAGTGTAAACAACTAATTGTAAAGGTCGAGTGATTATTTTCTAGTTTTCATTTTGAACGAGATGGTGAAATGTTTACATCTCCTATAGATATGATTGATGTGGAGAGCAAACAAGACAAAAATCCTTTACTGGGTCAACAGGTTACTTAGAAATGTGTAGAAAGGTTAATCCCAAAGCTTCTGTCCTTCTTAAGTGACCATTGTTATTTATGTATTCATAACCCTGGAAAAATCATAAAGACCTTTCCCCCCACTCCAGGAAGTTATACTCATGCATTTACCTGTTACAAATTACTAACTAAAGTAATCCACGATTTTTATGGCCTCTCACTGCACTTTCAAATGAGGATTCTTTTTTTTTTTCCTCTTTGAGACCTTGCTCTGAGGTATTACTTTCTGCTCAGGTGTAACTGAAAGCCTGGGTCATCCATTCAAGAATGTTGTTGCCTGTAAGATATTAATTGCTTCTCAAACCTTAGAACTACTCCAACTTCCAAAGGTTAATGGAGCAGATAGATTTAGGACATGTTCCTAACCACACAGGTTATCCTCCCTTCCAGAAATATGACACTGCCTGGAGATGGGTCATTCATTTTTATTGTTTAAAAAGTAATGAAGCATGGCATTTATAATCCACTGGCTGGGAACATCTGACTTGGAAAAAAGAGGCCACAACATACAGTACCTCGGTGAGTGCTGGCACATCCATCTCTGTCCTGGTTCTCTGGAAATTGGTCCCGGAGGTGCAGTGATCCCCAGAGGTCACTCTCAACCCTGACTGTTGGATCTGGGATTCTGAGCTCTGGCTTACCTTGTGCCAGGTTGACACAGGCTTGCTTTTCTGTGGTAACTTGGAGTGAAATATTATGTACTTTCTTTAAATAAATACATATTCTATAAATATTTCTTTAAATATTAGTAGGCCAGGAGCCTTGAACTCCTGAACAGCAGCAACAAATTCCTCATGTGAACTTCATTATCCACTCCTAATTTTCCAAAGTCATCTAAATTCGATCTATCATAAACCCTTGGCAAAGCACCTGCTAAGTTTTGATTCATGTTTGATAAGCCTCGGGACTTAGGAGGCAGGTTCATGAGGGTGCCCTCGCCCTTCCCACACACACTGTGGGCTTTGGAATTTTAAAAACATTTGCCCAGGTTGTGTGTGAGCAGGATGTGTGGCTATGGGGATGCCCATGGTGTGGGTAACCTCCAGCTTCTCCTCTATGTCTTGCAGCAGTGGATGCAGTAGTTGGGCTCACCTGGTTCCCCAGCCCTTCAGGTACTCAAAATACAACCAATACTGAGGAGCCTGTAGCCTTTTTGCTGGGGCATTTCTCCACCTTCCTCCAGCCAAAACCACTGTGGGTGGGAAGACCAACAATCTCAGTTGCCCACAGAGAGGGATGGGAAACGAGGAGATGTCCCTTAGGGTCTCCTGCTGTGGATACTTTACTTCGTAGACTCCAGAGTTGAGTTCCACACTGTAAAATAGGAAGGGGGAGATTTTACACCTTAATCAGAGGGTGATATTGAGGATGAAATTATTTCAACACTCAGGGCAGATAGTGAATGGAAGGTCAGGAGATAAAGAGATTAAGAGCCCCCAGAAGGTCGGCACGTCTTGCTGGGGAGCTGGAAAGAAGGTTGATGAAAGAGATGGGCATGGGGAGAGCGAGATGTTGAAGATGTTCACTGCTCCTCACCCAGTGTGGGCTCCTCTGCAGCTGCTTAAAACAGCGACTCCAGCGCTATAAACATCACAAGGAGCGAACAGTTGTTTAACAGAATTTCTTCACTCCTGCAGTTGGATTAATTGAATCCTGTGCCAGGCCTTATCAGGAAGAGCTGTCAGCAAAGAATTCCAATAATCCAATCAGGAGGTCACGAGTGCAAGAATAAGTATCTACAAATCGGATTGAGAGAGCCAAACCTGAAGCCAAGCAATATTCCAGAGATGACAGAATAGATGATTTCACCACATGGCTGATGGAATTAATGGAGATTGATAAATTCACCTCAACACCCATGTTTTGTTTGTTGTGCTGGAAAGGTGATAATCTAAAATCCTGATTAAAAAGGCAACAGAACAATCCTAAAAGTGTAACTTGGCTGGTTATAGCAGTTAAACAGTCACGACTGTCATGTTAGTCTGTGAAATATTGTGAATATGAAGTATTTTTGAGGAATGTGTCCAATGTCCACATTAAGCACAAAGTTGATTACTGAGCAAGGGATGAGTTCGAGTTTGTTTAAAAGAAGTCAAATCATCGGTCATGGTTGTGTCAAACAACTGCCTAAAAATAACAGCTATTGTGCAGTGCAGATATTCAGTTTGATACAGATGATATTCCTGTTCTTAGGAAGAAAAACTTCAAGTGGATGACTCAAACCTTAGTCACCCATGGTATTAACAGGGAAGTCTCTCAACCTGAGCTGTCTGATATAAAACTGAAGCTGTCCATAAATGAATGAAATACCCAACTTGCACTCTGGTCTCACCTGTCAGTTGATTTAAGTTTTGGGTTGGTTTGGGGGTTTTGTTTGTTTGTTTCTTGTAGGAAAGGGTAACCTCAAAAAGAGAAATGCAGTGTGTGCTCAGGACAGGGTGTGAGGAGGGAAAGCTTTGCCCCAGTTGAAATTCAAGCAGGAGAGACTTGGGACTCCAAAGAGAAGGAATCCATGAGCTCTGTCAGTCAGTGCAACTTCAGGTCTGTGATTAGTAATGTGAGACCTAATGCCATGAGAAGTGTTATGAATAGAGGTCTTCCCTTGCTCCTTGAAGAACTTTCTGTTTCCTGACTGCAGAGGCAGGGATTAGTGTTTTATTCCTCTGTCCAGTGCTGTAAGATGGTACAATCTGCATATGGCAATTAAATAAAATTAACTGAAGATCAGAACAAGTGAAATGTGCCAAGTTCCACTTCTCTTACACAGGAATGACTGAGAGTAACTTTGTGATTTAAGCCAGTGTGACTAAGAGTTGATTTGGTCTATTGCTGACTGCAGAAATGCTCTCCTGATCCAAGAGCTGCCTCTCTGCTCTAAAACCTTGTATTTCTAACCTTTAACATCTTACCAAGGGTACTGTCCATTGCTTTCACATCATTATCTGAGTTTAAATACCTCACATCTGAGCTTAATCTTTAAACCTTGCTTAGTGCTACCTTCATACTTAATCATTCTCCTGCTTTGCAAAGCACTTGGGCATCATTCCGATGATAAATTTCAGCTTCATCAGCTACTGACCCACATATGCTCTGCAACTGCTCGTCCCCATAGGTCCTGGGGTAATGTTATAATTAAAGAGCAGCTGCTGGCATGGATGGACTCCACCGACTCTGCCATCAAAGGGCAACTGATGTCCCACATTAACTGAATGGATCTCTGAGGAATTTCGGGGGTAGAAACCAACTTTCCTCCTCGGGAGGAATGACAGCACGGCTGCCTCACCACTGCACTTGTCCTGGTGATTGTGTCATCCCCTTGTGCCTGTAGGTCACTGAGGTCTTCTCTGTCACAAGGACCACCCCCCATCCTGCTGGGGTTCCCCACGAGTATCAGAGATGCTTCTGTGCACATCGCATCTTAAAGTTCTGGGGTTAATTACAATTATTTGCCCATCTGATAAATAGAAATCAAATTTAAAATGTCTTTTAATTCATCAACAAAATTGATAAAAGTAAATAATCTTGTGTTTGGTGTATGATTAACCCGTGGAATTTACTGCAGCAGGATATTACTGAGGCAAATAGTTTAGTAGGATTTAGGGATTAGAGACATGAATAAGAAGAGCATTTACTATTTACCTTCTATAGGTTTAGGAAAGGTAATTTCTTCCCGGTACAACTCGATACAGAAGGTCAGCAAACAGTGACCATCATGAGGATGGGCAATGTCTTCTCCAGCCCATGGCCTCCAGCAGGTCTCCAAGACAAGGCTGGTCCTTCCTGGAGAAGGATGAGATACCAATGTGCTTGTCAAGCAGGGAAAAATACTGTACTGAGCTCACAAGTGCTCTGTGCTGTTGGAGGATTATTCTGTTAGGAGAATTCAGGTCAGGACTACGAATTTCCAATCCTCAGCACTTCGGGGCTTTGCCCTCCCACCTTTTTTTATTCCTTTTTTAATTTCAGGAAGCCAATGGCTTTCCCCAGCGATGATCATGACTAATGGACAAGCTTATTTATTATAAAGTCTGTTAAAGGGTAGTTAACAAGCCCAGGTTTCTGTTTAACTGTCCCACTGTAACCTGCTTGGGAGCAGAGCTGCACTCTAAACATAATCACCTCTTAATGCTCCTTATTTATTTATTTAGAGGCAATATAAACACCCCGGGCCAGAAGCTCTGGGGCTACACCAGCAGCCACGATCTGCTGGAATCAATGGGGCTTTACTGATTTACATCCCCTGAGAATCTCCATGTAAAATAAATTCCAGCCAGGAGGCAGGAGATCTATGTACAGGCACAAGTCACATAAATTGGTGTGTTTGTATGACACACATTTCAGGGTCAGTAGGAGGTACAGAAAGCAGAGTTCCTTTCAAGGAAAACTTAACGACTAACCCAACTTATTAAACCTGATTTATGTTTGTTAAAAAACAGTCAGGTGACAACTAACTGATGCATATCTTTATTTGCTTTGGTGTAATCCTGCATTTCTGTTTTGCACTCGTAGATGATGTTTCACTGTTTTCAGGTCAGAGTCTAATTTCGGCTGTCACAAGGAAGGCAGCCCAGCTCTGCTTTGTGTGCCTGCAAAGAAAACACCGATCTCTTGCAACACTGACCCCCCCACCCACTCACAGTAGCTATAAACCTTAAAAAACAACAAAATACCTTTAAATCGAGACGTTGCAAAATGCTTTTCAAGCTGTCGTCCCAGTCAGGCAAGTTTTTAATAAGTTGCAAAAATGCTAATATTCCCCACCCCACCCCAGCCCTCTGGTTGAGGTAAATCTTCAGAAAATGATGTGCTGGTTTTGCTCCAAGTAAAATAAATATGCATCCAGTTTTCTGAGGTCACAGTCCATGGCTTGGGCACAACTGGAAGCTGGATTAAGCTGCAAATGGGTGAATTTTTACTGAGGAATGTTCGTATTGTGTATTTTATGTACATAATCTTAAATGACTCATTTCTCTGCTGCTTCCCCCACCTCCCCTCAGAGTGAGAGAACAACCCAAAACTTTCAACACAATTATTTTTGTGGGTTTTAGTGATGTAGCCTTGTCCCTTAAGCCATGACTACTGTACTATGACTTATTATAAAACACCTCATAAAGTTGTTATTTCCTCTGCTTTCTTCTGAACCTTTACAAGAAAATTGCTTTCAGTCTGCTCAAATCCTGTTACTTTTCATAGCAATCGCTTCTAAAGAAAAGCAGTATAATTAACTTAGGCTGATATGAACAAACCAGAAAAATAAGGGAGATGTTTAACTCTCTTTCCCCCTGTTTTGTTTATTGCTTTGTCACTTAGCAAAAGTTGAAAGGGAAAAAAAAAAGTAATTGGATGGTTTATAATTTGTGACCATTTAAAAGAATAAATGACCTGAATCAAAGGTCAAAGCCTTTGTGCTTTCTGCAGTAGAGAGGTTTTTGTTTTGTTTTCTCCTGAATCTTTTTATACTGGAAAAAAAAAAAAGGAGAAAAAGAAGAAATTAAAGCAGACTGGAATAAAAATCTTCCCTGTGCGTGTTCACGCCCGAGATGGTTCCAAAAGGACCTTTAGAGCTTCTGATTTAAACGCCTTTTACCCCTAAAGCTTGCAAATATCAACAACATTCCTGCACACTGTAATCAAATACTTTCCCCAAAAAGCCATGGAATGTGCCATAATTTGTCAAAGATCCTCACTGACAAGTTTTTAGTAAAGTCCACTACAGCAAACCCTCCTCGGCCCCCTTGACCCACGTAGCAAGAGACCTTTGACCCTATTTGGGCCCCTTTTATGAGCTTCTTTCACTCTGACCAGATGGCTAAACTATCAAAGGTTTTTATGAGTAAAAACTGCTTTTCAGCCTCTGCGCAGTTGTATATTTCTCCCCATGTTAATGTGAACTATCAACCCGGGGGCTTTAAATTGGGAGCACAAAAGGTGCTGTGCAGCTGCCGGGTGCTGCCGCCTGGGTGGGGATGTTTGCAGAGTAAACAGCTGATGGCCACAGGAACACACTTTAAGGCCGGATAGTTTAAAAAAAAAAATCCATGGAAAACCTAATAAATTATTTCCCCCCTCCCCCTCACGGATATTTTTCTGAGCCCCTAAGGTGGTGTTTGCATATTCACTGGCAGCTCCTGCCAGCCCAGCCTCTCCCTCTGCTGCATGGAGCCCACTGCCCCGGTGGCAAATTACGACTCATGAGACCAAATTGTGTCAGAAACAAAAATAGAGAGATTTCAAACTTCTTAATCAGTTTGAGTTTCTATGCAAACGTCTCTGGACACCTGGACATCACTTTTTATTTAAAGCCACCGAAGTGTCTTGTCCCTCGCTGTCCCAGTGTAGCACTGGGGAGGATTTTTGATCCGAGACCATCAGTGGATATTTGTTGTTACTGTACAGTGCAGATAGTTTTTAAATCCTTTTTTATCTAATTTATTCCTGAATATACATTTTACACAGACTATGAACAGGCTACATATGTGCTCCACAGCGTTTGGTCTTCCTGTTTTTAACGGGTATTTAACAACTTTCCAATCAAGATACTATAAATCACAAAGAGATTAATAAAGAAAAATCATCCCCTCACTGGCTTTCCCAGGAGAGCTGGGCAATATAATCTGCTCTTCCTCTTTCTCACAGGTCTCCAAGAGCTCTTTTTTAACCCTTTCTGCTCTGAGATGCCATTCTCTCCATGGAGTGTTTGTTTCCTTAATGGAAAATCATACATTGTCCAAGTGGCAGAACTGCACACTTGGGAACAACTTCCTTTAACGTTCTTAATGAAATGACTCTTATGCAAGGTATTTCTTTAATTCACATGGAAATGAGGGGCTCACTTAAAATCACAAAAGGGTTTTATTTGGAGGAAAACAATGGTGTCCGAGCAGAATAAAAGGTAAATATTGGCAAGAATCTCAATTTTAGTGAAACCAGGGTGCCTGGTAACATCGGTGCTCCAAAATCCCCCAGGCCAGGGCTGTGTCTTCTCCTCAGTAGCTTTTCAGACTTACTGTACTTCCAGCTCTCAGTGCTGCCAGCACGTGTTACAGGGGAAGATAATGTATGGAAAAATAGATGTCAAAATGTGTCAATGTTTCTCATACCTGAGAGAAAAGAAAAATCAACTTATCCTTCCCTCCTGTCTAAAGCTTTTCACTTTCTCAGATTTCTTTACATGTGACTTGTTAATC
Source organism: Pitta sordida (assembly GCA_013390025.1). Lineage (NCBI taxonomy): Eukaryota > Metazoa > Chordata > Aves > Passeriformes > Pittidae > Pitta > Pitta sordida. Next base: position 130,750 of record WEKX01007699.1, read on the forward strand.
CATCAGTCTTGTTTATCCAACCAGGTTTATTAATGACAAATGTTGCTGGCCTTGCTGAGTTATGACTGTAAACTGAAAGAATATGAGGGCCAAGGTGAAAAGGTGATTTCTTTATAACAGCTGTAATTTATCCTGGGCTTTGGCCAGCCCTTTGATTTTGGACTGGCCCTGGATATAGTATTCCTACTGATTGCATTAGAATAGCCCTCAGGGGTCATGCTGAATTCCAGGGCCCTGGAATCAGTTAGAAGAATGGAAGATGACCATATGTGCAGGGTTAGAGAATGATAATAAGGTGCAGCACAATACAAGCCCTGGTGTTGTGGAAATCCTCTGCTCAGCCTTCTGCATGCTGTCATTCATAGAAGCATTGCATAAGAAATGCACCCCAGCTTGGTCAGGAGGGGGAGAAAAGAAAGCAGGAAAAAAGAAATTAAGTCTCTCAGTTAGTTCTTGGGTTCATTAAAAGTCTCCTGCAATGAGAGGGTTTGGGTGTATCGTGTTACCTCTGTTCAGGTTTTGAAAGGAAAGGAGAGGCCGGTGCCACCTAAAGCAGCCTCAGCAATTGTTGTTCCCAAGTATCACTTCTTGTGCAAAGAGCAACTGGTCCTTGTGCCACAAAGAAGGCTGAGATGGAGAGTATGAGGGGCTCATCTCTGGCTGTCACTTCTCTGAGTGTTCCTGAAGTCAGCCCTGTGTCCTGTGGCATTGCCAGGTGTGGGAGAATTCTCATCCCTTCCCTTTTCAGCCTGGCTGAAAGCAGCTCTTAATCAGCAGAAAGTCCTCAGTGTTTCTTCTTGAAACTGTTTTACTTTCCATGGAATAATGAGAGTTTTGAATTGAGTTGTAAGGAGAGCACAAGAACATGTATAGCTTTCCTAGCTCGGAGTTAGGGCGCTGTCTTGGGAGAATTAAATGAGTGTGGGGCTCTGCTTTAGCACATATTTGCATTATTTTTATTAAGCAGTCACAGAGGACTTACCACAGGAATGAACTGCATTTTTTAATGTTCTATTCTGAACCACGACATCATAAGAAAAGTACAGGAAACAGGAGCTCTGGGCTCAGCTGCCCTCAAGTCAGCTGGATTGCCCCTTTGTAGGTGCAAACAGCTGATTAGACTGCAACAGCACTTGTACCATTCGGTGATACACAGCTATGGACAAGTTTTCACAGGTGCAAGATTGCCTTTGAAAAGAGATCAATCCACCTCTTTAAGTAGTTTTATTAACTGTTGACAATTGCCATTATTTTTCAGGCCTGGCTGGTTCCACTGTCAGTTTTGGCAAATGCTCAAATAGCTCCTGATCTTTGCTGACTTCTGAGCCTCTGAGGCAGGGCAAAACTGTACCTGAAACACAGCTGGGACCTCGGGAAGGGCAGAACTGTTAATTGTGGGAGTCCAGGGCTGGTTCTGTGGCTGCACATAAAGCTGGACGTGCTGCTGCTAATCCTGCTACCTGCCAGCCTGTCACTAAGTGCTGAAACTGTGATTTGCAGCCCCACTGTGACTCAAGTGATTGTTTCCACACGAGGCTGTGTTGAGACACAACATCCTTGAAGGTGCATCTTTTGCCCTCTGTGGTGTTTTATCCTTCCTATGCATTAATTTATTAATGGTCCAGATTTTAGCTCCTTAATTATTAAAAATAGTCCAGGTTTTACCTAATGTCAACATGAACCTGCTCCTATTCACCTTGTCAGGACATAACTCAGCATCTTCCAGAAGTGCAGTAAATGCTGTTCCTAAGCAATGTAAAACATGTTAGTCCATCCTCCTTCAAAGAAAAAACGTGGTGGAAGAGCTTTCAGGAGGGAGAGATTAGGATTTTCTGGGAGGTGGGAAGGAGAGGGTGAACGTTCATAAGGCAGGAATTTAACATGCAAAGACGTTCAGGCTTCTGGACGGTTCCTAAAAGAAACAGAGAAGTGAACTGCCACCCCTGCAGCTGCTTTGTGGTGCTGTGATGGGTGTGAGTGAATGACAGTGACACAGGGGTGAGGGGGGGTGTGATTGCACAGGTAAATTATAATTCATTTGCACAGGATGGCTCTGTCACCTCCAGGCTCAAAACTGCTCCTGCCACGTGTCAGTGGAGCAAGAAACAGGGAGGATTGTTTGGGCCAGGTGCTGGTGGTTCTGTGTTACTCATAGTTCAGATAATGCAGCCTTAAAGTCCTTTATGTTCTGGTGGCATCATTAACAGTAAGGCATCCAACTTCACTGGCAGAATGCAAGTTGTTTGAAGTTTATTTATTATTTAAAGGCTATGGAGTTTCATCTCAAATACCACTTTCAGTTTCTAATGGAGGACAACAATAATGTATATTTACACATCCTTGTTTCTGGACTGTGTTCCATGTCTGTAGTGCCCAGAGCCTAAAGGCAGGTTGTACCTGAGGATTTGGGGAGGGGGCAGTCCGTGGTCCTGCTGGAAATGCTGCACAGTGTTGAGTGACAGGTTCTCGCAGGTCTGGCCATGCAGTTCGTGCCTGTCCTGTGCAAAGCTGGCTCTGGGTTGGTGATAACCAACCAAGCAAGTAACCTCTTAAACTGCTCCACGTAGATCTATTTGCAAAGTGTGAGCCTGCAGCCCGATGTGTGCTCAGTCTACTGAGGCTGCTGCTCGTTTGGCAAAAAATTCGGCACTGTTAATTGAAACAGTGAGCAGTAATAAAACTGGGTTTCTCAGTCTGGGTCCCAGGAGGGCTGGGCAGAGCATGAATGAGATGAGGTGAGATGAAAGCCCTTCCCAGGTAACTGCACCTTGGGCCCACATAATGCAGAGCTCTTGTTTTATCGGCACATCTGACATGCCACTGGCCTCGCTGGCAGAGAGCTGACCTTGTGTCAAACAAGATGATCTGACTGACATTTTCTATTTCTGGAAATGATTAATCTGTTTATAAAAAGCTCCGTTCAGAAAAGCCTTGAAGTTTCCTTCTGCATTTTCATTGATTTCTGAAAGATTGAGTTACGTTTCCCATTTGCTGGAAGAATGAGAACTTGCTTTTCAAAGAAATGCTGATCCCGGTGCTCTGGCACGTGGTTTGTGAGGCTTTGGAAGGGGCTGCCCAGGGATATGTGGAGTCCCCATCCCTGGAGGTGTTCAAGATGTGGCACTCAGTGCTGGGAAGCAACTGTAGCTTCGTTTTTACCTTCACTTCCAGTCTAGATAACAATCACAGCTCAAAAGCCATGCGATGTTCTCTTTGCCCCACAGAATGGCAATGTGGGTTCCCTTCAGATTTGTTTTGTTGGGTTTTTTTCCTAGCCAGTTCCGAGCTATAAATACTCTCAGGACCCATTAGGCTCATTTCAAATACATTCATATTTCCCCTTCATTTGGCATTCCAGCTCCCAGCTGAATCTGATAAGCAGATCAGTCACTGCCACATCAGCAAAGAAGAGCAATGTTGTACCTTAATATTTGTCATCATTACCCAACACACCCATGCAGAACAAGCTGTGAGGAATGCAGGTTTTCATGCTTTATCAGCTGGAACTAAACATCTGGTTACAAAAAAAAAAAAAATCACTCGAAGTTAATGAAGGTTATGATTTGATATAATCCTTTTCAAGCAAAACAAATTCCACTGGAAGAATATAATAGATTAACTGTGGAACTGAATCAATTGAGGTTTTGCCATCAGTTATTTATAACTCATCCAGTTTTCATTCTAAGCTCAAACTTTGTTTTATCACTGCCAGCAGGACTTCTGTATTTCTTTTAAAATTGCTCTAAAATGCATTCATTTGGTAGTTTCCTGGAAACAGAATCAGTATTTTAGCTGTGAGTTAAAGCAAATGGGTTTAGTTTGTGTTGCTGAAATGCTGTTTTAACAAATGGGGAAAAAATACCTGTGTTTTCCTTAAATTGGGTTCTTGTGACATGGGGTCCAGCTGCAGAGGTGGAGTAACGTGGCCTTCTCCAGCCTTTCTCCTGAGCACGTCTGAAGTATTTCACACTCAGGAGGAAGATGTTTGCAATGCCCTGTTGGGAGGAGGAAGGAAGTCTTAGTTTCCCTTTCGTGTCTGGGAGGGACTGGGGCACACTGGTGTGAGGTGGGCAGTGCTGGGCAGGAGGACACTGACCCAGGGACACATCCCTGAGCAGAATTCTGCCCTGGGATCCCACAGCCAGGCCTGGTTCACTCCACACCTGATTTCCCAAGGAAATGAGGTTTATGGGATTGTACTCCCCACGCCTCTGTTTGTGTGTTCTCATCTCCCTCATCCCCCTCCCACCGCAAGGAACTGTCCAATTTTAACTGAATTTGAGATAGAAATAGAGGTCCCAAAGGCAGATCAGTTTCCCAAGATTTCTGTGCATGGGGTGAAAGGAAGGAGTGTGTTTGTGTGCTGATGGAGGCAGGAGCAGCTGCCTGGCTTTTCCTTGGGAGAAACAGGAGAATCCATTCAGTCAAAAGGCAGTGGAAACCCAGCTAAATTCCCTGATTATTTGTTTTTGTGCTGTCTTTGGTTTGTGGCATGGCAGCATTTTAGGAGGAATGAAAGGGAGAAGCCCAAGTGACAATTGACCAAATGCATCCTTCGATTCCAGCCTGTAATTCTGTTCCCAGATATTGATTCCAAGTCCAGGCAGAGCTGGAAATAGGCAAAATTGTCCAGATATCCATAACTGATTTTATCAAATAAAAGAAGGACGGTGTGAGGTGGAGGCAGGTGGTTGTGGAGAGCTGTGAAAGAGCAGCAGGGAAAGAGTCCCTGTGGATGCACAGACAGTACTGGGAAGCCAAGAGCAAAGGAGGAAGATGTTTTATGCTGGTCCTCTTGGAGAGATGGTTGGGAAGAGCAGACTGGCATCCTGACAACGCTGTCCTGGGCAGGGCAAAAACCAGCAAACCAAACCAGAGCAAAGGAACAGAGCAGTAGTTTCCCAAATTGAGAAGGGATATACAAACTAGTGCTTTAAAACCACTGAATGATTTCCTGGCACATGGATGACAGAATTTTGGGAGGCATGGCAGGGGAAAAGTGCTTTAATTCTTCAGTGAAGACTCTGACTTTAATTCACCAGCAACTTATGATTTGCCTTATTGTAACTAGTTATTTCATTTCTAAAAGCAAAACGAAACTGAAGTGCCTGTTTTTTAAGAATGCTGCTCTCTGTGCCCCTGAGTCTGGGATTTAGCAGACTAATGGGATCAGTCATCCCCTACTTAAGTACATCCTGGACAGCATTCACAGGAATGTCGTTGTTTGTGGCCAAAATTTGCCGTCATCCTCTTTTTAGCATCTCTGAAAATCAGTGAAGATTCTGGCAACTGCCCAGAGTGCCAGCTCTCAGCAGCAGGAGCATCTCTCCCATCACACTGGCACATGTGCCAGGAGGATCTGCTCTCCTTGCCTCCCCCTCTAGCTCCTGCCAGGTTTGGGATTTAGTGTTCCATGTGCCCAAACTGTCCCCTGCCCGTCCCTGGTGACAGTCTGAGGCACCAGCCCCAGGCTGTGCTGTCCCAGTGCTCTTGGCACAGGCGGGGTCATGCCAGACCTGCTGCCACACTCCTGTTGGAGGGGACGAGGGACAGTCATGACCAGCTGGGTCAGGGATGGGCACCAGGCAAAGCAGGGCATTGGTGTCCAGCCTGTTGGGGAAAATGCTGCTTGAGTCTCCAAAATCTCAGCAAAAACTGATACTTTAATATATCGCTAATGTTGGGTACCCAGTGATTCAGTTCAGACCAAACTGAAACTCCTTCGTGGAGAAATGCCCGTGGGCTCAGCTCTGTCCTCTCCTGCTGCCCTGGGAATCCAGAATAGTTTGCTTTGATTAAACTGAGGATGGAATGAAGCCACTGAAGTTAATCCTTTAGTGGGGAAGTACAAAATCAAACGGATCCAGGACCTTTCTGGAAGGAGAATAAGAGCACAAAAGCAGAGTTGCTTTGACGCTCCCCTTTCTGCTGGATAAAGTTTCACACCCTTCCAAACAACACAAAGTTGTCTCCTCTGTGTAGCAAAGATCTCCCACTTCTTTCACAAAGCTTCCATGACTTATCTATTTTTGGTTTTTTCCCAGCTGTTGTTGTAAAATCTGTTATCTTTAATGTATTACCCTGAAAAACAACACACCTTTGAGAAGGCCAGTGGACTGTGACATAATTAGATGCAAAATGCACATCTAAAAGCTGTTTACTTCCTGTAACACCAGGATAACTACTAATGAATCACCGACTCTGGGGATTCTCAGTTTGTAACTGGATACTCCACAAACTTCTTATCAGATCAACAATGATTTCTGTCAAAAAAGGGAGGGGGGGGGGAGAGAAAAGCGGGGGGGGGCAGTTTTTTTTCCCCCTGAAACCAGAGTTTAGCCTATATGCACCAATTCTAAAGCATTTTTAGCATGTCAGGCAGAGTAGTCATGGTGAGTTTGAAGGGATAAGGGAAGATAAAGTGTATCAAAGCAGGATCTGACACTCGTGATGCTATGCAGACCTTTCTTTCTGAGAGCATCTCGAAGGCTGGACTGACAGCAGGGATTAATCCATGCAATGGCAATAAACAATAGTTGAAGTGGGGTTGAGTCCTAACACCTGGATGTTGTGTTACCAGCAGCAGAGGAGCCTGTTTCATGCTGGGCATGAATATATACATATATAATCCTGCCACTGGTGCTTTGCCAGGGACAGGTAAGCCTGCTCAGGCCTCTTTTGTGAAAGGATTTTTATTCTGGTTTTTTTTCCTTCTTTTTGCACGTGAAAAAGCCTGAGGCTGTCGGATTCAAGTGAAATGCTTTAACATGTTCCCATATGACCTTTGTTGCCAGGTATGAGTGCTTTAAACACACAGATTGACATTTTATGGTTATCTGGAGATCCATATTTATCCTCACCACGGCAGGATGGAGCTTTCCCTTGCTGGCATTGGCGTCTCGGGGTTGTTGAGGTGGTGCCAAGGGGTGTAGCTGAGTGTCCCACACAGGACAGGGGGGACCCCTGTGCACAGCTCCTGGGTGCTGGCAGAGGGACGAGCCAGCAGGGCCATCACGTTGCATTGTCCTCAGCAGAACCGAGTTTGTCACGTCCGCTCAAGCGTGTCGGCGCTGCGGAGGGCGAGGGAAGGAGAGCATGAGGAAATCTTCCCTTATCAGCCTCTCTCCGGGGCTGCCCTTTTTGGCAATAAACCTTGCCAAAAAAATTGCAAGAAGAGCCTGAAAAGGCCTTTAAAGGACGTGGAGGGGCCGAAACAACCACGCACCGAGAGGCTCGGCTGAACCTTGCAGGGAGGGCACCGTGTGGGGGCTTTCCTCCATTTTTGACCTCATTTACTCTCGTGTATTATCTCTGACTCCTCAGGGTCAGCCTATGTAGGTCAGGGATTCATTGACATAGATGTTCATCTCTCTTCTTTACAAGGAAAAAAAGGCAGGGGGGAGAAAAGGGAAAGTGGGTTGGACAGACTGACAGAAGGCCCCAACAACCACGTCCGTCCGGAAAGTGATGTGGGGAGAGGATGTGAGGGCAGGCGTGAGAGAGGCCGCGGAGGAAAAGGAAAGTGGTTCAAGCAAATTCTTGCTTTGGGCCGAGAAAAGAGAAAATATGCACGTGGGAACTATTGCACTGATTAGGAAGTGCTTCACTGGGGTCCTCCTGGCACAGAGCTGGTGTCACCAGGCTGAGAGCAGAGAGCTGGACATGTGGCACACACAGAGCTCCAGCTCTCTGCCCTCCTTCTCTTGGCAGACTCCCAGTTGCCTTGAAAGAAAGACTCAGCAGCCAGAAAACTTGCAGGTGGAGGTGTCTGTGGACAGGCAGAAATGCCTTTCTCAGTGAAATACTGCCTCTTCTTGCATCCACATCGGTGTGTGGGAAAATGAAAATGTTCATTTTGCTCCCTGGTTCAGATGAAGAAAAGTGTATCTGAAAGGTGCTGCAGGGTTGGAAATAGCAGCTGCCCAGAAATGGCCTTAGAAAGACTTGTTATTTTACATTGTGTTTTCCAGGCATCTCCTACAACCTGCTTTATGAGGGTATGCCAATGGTGGGCTCTGGTCAACCTCTGTTTTGCACCAAATTCCCAAATGTAGTTTCTTGTGTAGTTCATTTCCCAGCCTCTTGGCAATGAGCTGCCACTAATCCTGGCCATGGGGGTGGCATTTACTGCCTGCCTGGCCAAGCAGGCCCAGGGCCAGAGTTCTTCCAGCAGCTGGTTCCAGTGAAATTACTTGTAGAATTTAATTATCCTAGTCATGTACTAGGGCATCCCCTGAGAAAATGAAGGGAAATGTGATGTATTTGCTAATAGTTTGTGTTCAGGAGCACCAGACCATGGGTACTGAAGGTCCAATCGCGAAGTCACTTGGCCAAGATCAAGAAGGATTTTACTTAGGAAAGCAAGGAATTAAATACAGATTTCCCAAAGCCATATGCAAATTCCATCGTGCCACTCTGGGCTCATCCACAGTGAATTAAGTCAACATTTGACATGGGACAAGATCACTTTTGGCTGTAGTTATCAGGAGGAACTTGTGGCTATTCCATGTTCACCTGTCTCATCTATTTACCTCTGTGTAACGACCCAGTCTTTCAAAAAATATCACAAGGAAACAAACTATAACTACTTTGTGAATTAACTGCTCTGTATCAACTCCTGCAGAGACATTAATTTAAATTAGTAGCTCTGGTTTTTTTTTCTATCCCCTTCTCTATTTAGGCGAATAGCACAGTTTTGCTTCCTTCCTCTGCTCCCTGGCTGGTGTATTTAGATGTTACACGAGAGATTTCGTGCACACTAAACACTTGCAAGGGCCAAAGTCTGAGGCCTGTGGGCAGGGAGGTATCTGGAATAGAGAAGTCTGTCTAATTCAGTCCCACTCATGTGTTACTGGAAACCATTCTGCTAAATTCAGGCTTATGAGCAGCCTGTTAATGTTTACAATGTGGCTCTTTTGGAATAGATGGAAGGATTTGCAAAGTGAATGTGCCTATAAAATCTCTTATTTACATGCATCATTTGAGTGATTGTGTGTGCAGAAGGACAATGACGTGAGTTGTTTCCTATGCAGTGTATTCAGCACTCTTTTTCATGCAGCAGCGTGGGCACAATGGGGTTTTTGGGGGCATTCATCAGTGCCCTCCTCTGTAACCTGCCTCACAGAGTTTACAGCAACTTGATTTCAGAGAGTTTTCGATTTCCAGAAGTAAAAAAAAAGGAAAAACAAAACGCAGGGAGCAAGGTTTGGAAATTTGAGCAGGCAGAGGAATGTCTCAGCTGGGCAGAGGCTCAGCCTGGCACAGCCTTTGGAGCCCATCCACTGCCTCATGTTTGCATCTCTTTGGGTCTTGGGGGATTTTTTTTGCCCAGGTCCTTTAGGCATTCAAAAATTCCTCGCAGTAAGGACTGTGCTTGGGAAGGAAATGTCCTTTCTGTGGTTGTGAAGAGGGGATGTCTGATGGATGAGATGCAGGATCAGCCACAATTGAATAGGAACCACCTCGTGAAAAGGCTGATGGTGAAGCAGATGTGGGTTTTATCAAAACACATCACAGCTCAGGTAGCAACTTGTGCCTTCCACCTCTCCCAGCCCTTTCTCATCTTGTCCTTCCACAAGGATGAGGTTGGTGTCTTTTTCCTCAGGGCCCAACACACACAGAGGCTGCTCTGAACATTCTGGAAGCTACAGTAATACAGATAATATATTCCCAATATTGACCGGATGCATCATGCAATAAAGCCTTTAGGCTTAAGAGCACTGACCAGCAGGAACATGCAAATCTTGCTCACAAAATTATATCTGTGATTTATTTCTTCACCAATAATATTCTTTCACAGATCTACAACATGATTTTATCCAAGTGTTGCAAACTGCTTTCAAAATATTAACTCCAAGGTCTCACAGCAGCACTGGGTGGTGGATACCCTCCTTGTTCACTTACATTTATTGAACTACTCTATTAAAAAAAAAGCAAATGCAGCCTGCATTCAGTTCTGCTGAGTGATGAAACCTCCTTGTCACTGCAACAGAAATTAACCTTTTGTCAACAGCTATTAACAGGAGGGTTGCAAAAACCCCCCCAAACTGCAGAAATAACTGCAGAGTAGCACTAGCCTGACTTCGGAATTTTAATACACTCACCCCTTAGGAAAGCTGATCAGAAATGGGGAGGAGGGGGAAGTATTTGTGCCAAATGCTTTTATTTGACTGTTTTCCCTCCATTCAGGAAGAGTAGTTGCCCTAACAATGGCACGAATCCAGTGTATCGGTGAGTTGTATCCCTTGAACTCCAACTTACAGAACAAAAGACTTCTAAGAAGCATCCATGCAGCAGATGTTTAGTTATCTGAAGTGTCAGAATGCCAATTAGATATTGAACATGGCAGGAGGAGGGTGGAGTTTCCAAAACAAATGAATGATGAATAGGAACAGTTCCCGAGTTTGGTCTAAAGTCCTGCTGTTCTTTTGTAAAATGATTTGTGGCAAATTTGTTTTGTCACTGAGGCATAGTTCCCCTTCAGGATTTAAGTGATTTTTATAATCACTCGAAGGAAACTTTAAAAAAAAAAGAAGAGAAAAGGAAAAAAAGAAAAGGTGAAAGAATCTGAGGATAAAAATGCCCTATTTGTTATGAAGAACAGGGTCTAAAAATGAACATGTTTTAAAGTGTAACCAAATAATCCTGTCTTCCATGTGGTTCATGATGTGGTTCATACATAGGGGCTACATCCCCCCCAGTAAAATCCTGGCCTTGCACTGAAATAGAAAGGGGATTCTTTTTCAAGAGGGAGTGGGGGATCAAAAGCTAAATGAATTTAGTGAAAACCATTTGTTTCAGAGATTAAATTTTAAATTTTATTGTTAGTCAGTGCCAGGATAATCTTGTCCACGGTGGCATGAAGGGGGTTAAAAAAAACCAGCGAGGTTACAAAATGCCTCTGTAGCTGACTTGCATTTTTATTGTCATTGACCTCAGTAAATCATTGTTAGAAATTAATATAACATGGCCATTTTTAATTCAGTGGTTTACACGGCGTTACATTTACAATAGTCATCTTTGACTTGCAAAATGCACTCTGATTATTCTTCCAAATGATCACATACAACTTGTGAATGTACTTAGCACAACTGATCCTCTGTGTGTGTCTCTGTCAAATGAGAATAATACTGGACAGTATAAAATACCAGGGAAAGCAGCAGAGAGGAAATTGGACTTGCATTGGCTTAAATAAGCAAGTGCTGTGACAAAATTGTTTAGTTCTCTTTTGACCTTTTGGGGTCACGTTTGACTATTTATGCTATCTCCTAATGCTCTACTTCTCCCGGCCTGGTAACAATTATGTGTTTATGCTGTTCTTTGCCTTCCCAGTTGGTATATTAAACAATCACTAATTACTGCATGAAAATATACATTCCTGTTTTGGAGCTTCCTGTAAACACCCATCTACTTACAAATGCTCAGTTTAAACAGCTGAATGAAAACCTACATGTTTTTTAGCCGTGTAGGCTGATTTGTTTAAAACAAAAGCATAGAAACCAAAATATTAAAAATCGGCATTTTTTTTTCCATTCAGATAGGAGACTATAGAGAGCAAATAACAAAACTTATTTTTGGTGGGGAGAGAGTTGAATGATGTGGTTGGATTGGGAGGTTTTTTTGAAGGAGTTTTAGCAAAGGAAAGTCTCAGCTGAACACAGTTCTAGTCGACATTTTATGATCATCTTTAACTGTAGTTTTGGGCCCTTTTATCTCAGGCAGGGTATTGCTGAGAAAGCTGAGTATCAGACTTCTCTTACTGTCCTACGTATGACAATTCCCATCGAATTCAGCAGGAAAGGCAATAAGAATTAAGGAAAGATCTCAGGGCTGCCTTTTGGAGGCTTTCCCTCTTCCCAATGAGGTCTACAAATGTTACTTAATTCCAAAGGCTGCCAAGCCAAAGCATAGCCAATTTAATGTTGGATCCTGGTGTTATATTTAAGTAGTTGAGTGAAAGAGATTTGATGTTTAAGTTATTTGGAGATTCCATCTGCTGCTAACAAGCAGTTACCAAATACTCTCAGAAAATATTAATGATAAATTTCCATAGAAGGTATCCAGACACCGGAATACCTCTTTGGGTGGTTTTCTGCCTTTCTTTAATTGTCTGTCCTTTGGTTCAATGCTGCAACTTGAAAATAATTCAGGCAATTTATTGTTTCTACCACTGAGAGACAGATCAAGCCATTCCACCCAATTCAATGCATTTCAATCGGGCCGAGCACCACACGGGTCATGCACTTTGCCCACCTGGTTCTTTGCTGGGTAGTGATTACAAACATTGGAGTCTTATGGAAAATTGTTTACAAAATACAAATTCTTTTATTGCCTGGTTGACAAACTCTACTTCCACTCTGAATATTCCTCAGAGAAATCAGTTTGTGGCAATGGCAGGGCTGGATGAATCTCTGCTTACTGGGCAGACTTGATCCTTCTGCTTTTACTTTTAAAAATGATGCAAGGACACGCGAAGGTTGAGAGTGAGTGATAATTGTGTCCCTGTAGCTCAAACATGTCTAGTTTCTCATTTTACCACACACACAAGCCACTGTTGAAATCTGAACATTCTCTTGCTGGCTTGCACTGAAATTAAATCAGTGTCATGTCCTTTAATAAATGCACTTGATGCTCCAGGAGCAGAGGCCAGAGATGGGACAGGGACACCCCAAAGCAAGGGGCCAACATGAGCTGACAGAATCTCTGCTCTCGGTGACGTTACAGTACGTAAAGCAGTGGTTCGGGACAGGAAAGCCATTTCCCATGCTATTTCCTGATTTCCTGCTCCCTGCATTCCTGCACATAAACCTTTAATTCATTTCAGAATGCAGAGGTCATGACAAAGAGTCAGAGGATAAATATACCCTTTTGACAAACAGAAGGTTGACAGGGATTTTTAGGCGGCTGTTCCTGGGGCCAGGTGTTTCCCATACACTGTATGGAAATGTGGAACTCTCCGTGTTGTGTTAGCATTGGAACTGTAAACACTCTTGAGCATTATGCTGGAAAATAATTTCTTGATGGCAAGGCAGAAATGTTCACCTCTGTATTTGTGCAAGGCCAGTGGTCTGTCTCACCAAGGAGACTTGGGGTCCCAGTGACCCGGGGACTGCGTGGTGTGAAACGAGTCATAGGATCATGATTTGTTGCACAAATTCCAAGTGATTTACTTGTCAAACATCCTGAAGGAACTCAGTGAATTGTAGCTAATGTAGAAATTATATAATTGATATTCCCTTATGATTGAGCAGTGCAAATATCTGCTTCTTGGTAATGAAGCAGCCAAATATTTAACTCACAAGGGAGGCCATTCTATGATTCTATGATCCCCGAATCGCTACATTGCAATTACTTCTTGTGGTTTGTTATGACTTTGTAGTCAACAAGAGATACATCAGCCATGCTGCAGGACAGGCACCCATGCCCTGTGCTCCTGGGGTTTGGAAAGGGAAAGAGGAAGAGGAGCTGAAGTTCTGCCTTCCCTGAGGTGACTTGGCCAAAATCGGTGGTGCGAGTCTTGGCTGCATGAAGTGGAAGGCGTCGAGTGAAGAGAGAGGAGTTTTATCACTGTTACACAAAAGGAAATGGGTTGGACATCAGGAGGAATTTCTCCATGGAAAGGAGGTGGTCAGGTCTTGGCAGGGGCTGCCCAGGGAGGGTTTGGAGTCCCCATCCCTGGAGGTGCCCAAGGTGGCACTCAGTGCTCTGGGCTGGGGACAAGGTGGGGATCAGGCACAGTTTGGACTCCCTGGGCTGGGAGGGCTTTTCCAACCCAAATGATTCTGTGAAATAAAGGGATCTTTACTGAAGGGAGAAAGTCCAGTGGCTGGGAGCTGGCCAGTGGAGCCAGGAATAAGGTACAAAGTTAGGACTGGTGGCAGCTCTTTGCACAGACAATGTACCCAGACTAAACACTGCATTGTTCCTTGCAGGTATTATGTAAATATTATTATTGAAAATACATATTTGAGCTGTTGAGAGGTTGAAACAGAAGCACGGCAAGCGCTGTGCTGTGCTGAGAATCGTGCAGTGAATCTCCCAGCGGGGAGGGGCAGTGAAAATTCTGCAGTGCAAATGTAGAATCTGTAGGATTTGGTACCTGCCCAGCAGGATTGCTCCCCGGAGAGTAAATGCTGCATCCTCCAAGGGCACAGTGGCTGTCCACGAGTCCCAGCTCAGACTAGTGGTGACGTGCCACAGTCCAAGTCAATAAAGTGCAGGAGTTTTGTTTAGCTAAAAAATCTTCAGGATTAGATGGCTCAACTTCAAATGATCCTCTGATAGGCAGAGAGAAAATACACACCCTCAATTTGCTGTTATTTGGAAAAGAGGAGCCCAAAGAGGAAAGGGATAACTGTGAATGCCTGGGAGCAAGGAGGTTCAGTGGAATTACAGGTAACCACAACACCCCACAGGGCTTCCCTGCTGAGACACTCAGGCTTGAAAAATATCTCAGTCCCTTTACCTTTTCTGGCTTTTTGCTGGTTTGGGGTTTTTTCACCCCCTAGAGCAAGAGAAAGGTTTGTTCATTCGAATAGGACCTGACTTTAAAGGAATGAGGAAAATATGAGGACAGGAGATCAGTCTCCCTTCTGCAGGGTTTTGTGTCCTGGTTCCATTTGCACAAGGTGTGGGACATGGCAGTGATCAATTGAAACAAACATATCCTGGATTGCTAAATGGGGATAAGGAAGAGCAAAAAAAAAATTGAGAGAAAATGGATGGGAAAAGAAAAATCAGTTTCTCTTTTTGTGCTCTGTTTAGCTCCCTTTTTAACCTTCTCAAGACTGTGTTTGTAATGCTGTCCCCGTGCTGAGGATTAACAGTCACACACGGGACAACAGCTGAGAACCACAGGGAGGGAGGGGTGATGGCACTGAGGAGATCAATGTTTCCTGCAATCCAAACCACTGTACTTTACTGGAAATGAATTGATTGCAGTTGTCCAGATGTCATTGGCTCCTAACATCTCCCACAGTGACTTCTCCCCTTGAAAAATTAAAGACTATTATGTACTTAGCCTCATACATTAGATCTCCCAAAGGACATCCGTGTTTTATTTAATTTTGCCAAGGGTCCTTGCAGTGATTGACCTACACAAACACCCTCTGCAGCCTGTTGCAAAAGTTCGTAAAACCTGGAAATTGCTACTGAAAAATAAAACAATCCTCTCTGCACATAACTATTATTATTTGCTTCAGAAGCCACCTTGGTTTCATTAGATACCAAAGTTTGAGAGCACCCTTCAAAGACAACCCTCCTTGCCCCCATCCTCCCAGTAAAATGGGGAGGAGATAAATAGATTAGGGTCCTGTTTGCATATGGATAAGAAAAAAGTACATTACATCAATGTAACCAAATATCTTATCACAGCCATTGCAGACTCAAGGTCTGTATTAATACGAGGGCAGGGGAAATCTTGAGTGTTGAAATCAGCTAATTAAAGGGTTTGGTCCCCTTCAGTTTTTATGATGGGATGTGAATTACTTGTGAGCATGGATTGAAGGAAGTTATGGTGTCCTGAGATTGTTCAGCTGGCCTAAGGCTCCTTAAATTCCTCATGTGCTTTAAAACGACTCACATTCAGACACGTTTCCCCTGAATTTCCTACAAGACTGGACCCAGTGTTCTGTCTGTGCTGTAAGACCCACGGGGATGGGCTTTGATTTGTAAAATCACCCAGTGCCACCCCGTGCCATGGGCAGGGACACCTTCCACTATCCCAGGTTGCTCCAATGCACACTGGAATAAAAAGTGACACTGGCAGTGCCAGTCTGAGACCTTTTAGGTGCTGCCTGTAAAACTGGCATGACAAGGTGCCGTTTTTCAGGACTGGGATTTGATGGCTTGGACATACCAGTGTGATAACACTGTTGTGAAAATTGTGCCAAGGGCCTGCTTACTGCAGAGCCTTTGTTCAGCTCCCAAACTGGCTGGAACTATGAATAAACCCTGTTGTTTGCCCCTGGTAAACAGCAATTTATGCCCTTTGACACACACCATGAACCTGCTACAGAGAAAGGCAAAATAGATTTTTTTTTTTCCCCTCATTCTGTGGATTGAATATGAGGATCTGTGTTATTCCACGGGGCCTGGGGGCTGTAACCTCACAAACTAGTCTGGAGCTGAGGGAAGTTGCCCTGCCAGCCTAAAAGAAGTAAAATCGTGGCCACTGGAATAATCCGGTGGGACTTTAAACGAGTTCCAAAAGAGGGATCTTGCCCCAGAACCCCGTTTATCAGGAATAATTGTGCTGCCAGCCAAGGAAACACTTGTATGCTCAAGGACATTTACCAGAGCAGTAAATGGGGAGGGAGAAGGGGAGCACAAAATGCTGTTCTTGTTGGAACTACAGAAAGCCAAGAGGGGGACAGGCAGAGAAATCTCTAGTCCATTTCCCTTTCCCTGTATTTTACTTGGATAACCCTCTGTGAGCCTTGGCGCCCAACATTGTAGCTCCAGGCCATACCTACAAGGCAGGCTGGACCAGGACCAGGGCAACCAGTGATCCCAGCTCCTTCCCAACTCACTGGGAGCCCAGGCTGTGAAGAAGCTGCTGTCCAAGAACTGGTCTGACACAAAATCTGCTTTGTGACCTTCCTCTCCTCTCCACAAATTGGGTTATACAATGAAATTCAACTTGGGCCTTGCACTTTATCCGTTGTGATGAGTTTTCCATTTCCGAATTTCCCCTGAAAAATGAGTGTAGGAGGGTTATGGGACCTGACACAAAGAAAATCTGCAGAACTGCACGCAGATAAAGGACAGAAAACCAGGTAAAATCAAAATTTGTCTATATTTAAGAAGGATCTAACTGTGAACTTGGAGAATTAAAACCACAACCCTCCCTGTATCAACTGTGAGGCAGTGCCAGCGTGTCCTTCCCAAAATCCACAGACGTGAGGAGCTATCCCGGGGAACAGCGAGGCAACGTTTTCAAAGTTTCTTTTTTCTTTCTCCTCTCAGCAAATCCGGGACTCCAACCTGAAGGATTGTTGCATGCTAAATAATATTAGCATTTAAATAGGCCAGCATTGTAGTTAACAACTGGGTGAGAGTAATGGGAGGATGGCAGCGCTGGGTTCGCACCTCTGGCCACCCCTCCGACCCTCAGCTGTGCTGGGAGGGGGGCAGCCCTTCTCCCCCTTTGTCTGAGATCTTTGCAGGGATAATGAAGCTCCAGCAGCAGCTATAAAAAGCTAAAATCCCAGGCCTGGCGTTTAGGTTTTGCCCAAACCCCTTGTGTTGCTGGAAATATTCCCCTGCTCGAGTACTAACTCTCCATGAGCTGCTTGAAACGCATTTAAAAATTCACTCTTTCGTTTAATAAGCTTGACAGGCTTTTGCCCATAAGGAGACTGCCCAGAATACGTGTATACTCAGGTGTCCTCATTGTCACAGTTGATATGTGTATATGTTGCCATGGAGGAAGGCCGTTAATGAGAGAAAATTAAATTAGATCACCTCCGTGCACATTTATCTGCACACAGCACAGCTTCAGTCTGGACGAGAGGCAGTTCTTGTGGGAAAGCAATTAATAGATGCAGGTGCACAGGAAAAAAAAATGGCTTTCTTACAGACCTCTGGAAAATGCAGATGAGATTGGGCTGTATGTCGCTCTTTTGCATGCTGATCATCAAATTTCACCCATACCAGGTGATTTATTTCACCAGAATTCGTAATTAGCAAAGTGTATTGTTTCTGCAGCCTTCCTTCCCAAAGGTAGCAGAGAGGCAGTTGTATGAGGTTGGGGATGGAAGTTTCTTGTAGCTCATGGAGGAAGCTGTTCAGGACACCACGGCCTTGTCTGAAGTGTCCCACAGCAGAACGTGGATAAAGAGGTGTCCTGGTGCCAGAAAATCCTGGGGTCCTGCTGAAGGGAGGGATGAGGCAACCTGTGTAAAATGAACTGTGTGGTTAGCTGGGGAAGAGAAGGTTGTATTTTAAAAAAAATGGATCTGGAACAAGGACAGGAGGCCATGGGAAGAAGAGCCTTGTGTCAACAGGAACTTTCTGCCCCAAATCCTTGGAGATGGAGATGATGAGACATGGATAAAGCCTAAAGCAGCTCCTCAGTATGTGCCGGTAGATTTGTTGGGTCGTTTGCTTTGGTGGGGCTTTTTTTTTCGTTCTGCTCCATCTTTAGCAGTGTCTCAGCCCATCACACTCCAGTGTGGGACCAGCAGAGGCTGGAGGGGATGTTGTGGCTTCACTGGGTGCGAGCAGGGTGGGACAGTAACCCAGCACATGGACCTTGGGATTGGAGACACCCTGATCAAACACAGGGATTAAAATATCAAAGATATTTTTAATTACATATTAATTACATTTCTTTTGGTCCCTGGGCCCTGCTTAGGGTCCCATTGCAGCTGATCCAAGGCTGGTCTGATGCTGGTGGGGGTCCCTGTGTGACCAGTCTGGGGGCACTGGGATATCCAGCTTTGGAAGCAGGGGAGTGTCCAGACCACAGACCAGATTGGGAATTGGCCCAAGTAAAATTAACCTGGCTTAAGAATTTTAATATTTCTTTGCTCTCAGACTGTGGGTGCTGTGGGCTGAGCTTTCGCTGCCCAGACTTGCTGATTTGTTGCCTCCCGTGGTTTTATTGGATTTGGTTTTGTGCCAACTTGGAGGAGTTAAATTTGCCCCTGGAGAGATCCAGAGCCAGGGCAGGTGGGCAGGAGCCTCCCCTCCTGCAGCCCCTCCAGTACAGCACCACAGCCTATGGATCTGCCTCCTTTTCATTCACTTAATGAGGAAGGGAGAGTAATTATCAGCCTTTGGAATCTCTGACCAATCAATTCAGGCTCCGTGACAATTCTTATTTTGCTTGCTGGGGTGACAGATGCAATATTTTATAACTGTAGGTAATTGTGCTCAGTTTAAAAACAAGAAAATTGAGCTTCAAGGTCACCAGAACTACAATCAGGTACAACACGAGGTGTTATCCATAGGAGGTAAAAACACACATTATTAATAATTTCTCAGTAAGACACGGCACAAACTCCTTATTCTGGAATTAAACTCAGTAGATTATGACAGAATTATAATTAACATGAAATACATAAATTACACATTATCAATGTTTTAGTAATAAATATACTAGGTTTAAATAATTGTGTTGCCCTAAAGTGATTTTTAAATTAGATCTTCTGAGTTTCTTGAGAGAAGTACTTAAATGAACTTGGTTTACAAAAATGTACAGTATATTTTCTGAGGCTTTATCCTAAAGGGGAGTGAATTAATGACAACTTTCCTTTTTCTTCTCTGCTCAGCCACAATCCAGGCAAAATCTGAACAATAAATTTCGCTCCTGGGCTGAAATCCTGTATGACAGGTCACAGCCCAGAGCGAAATTTCAGAGATGAGCCATGTAAGCCCTGAAAATAGGAGCTGATAATGATAACAATCCCTGGCAAACCTTTCACCGGGCTTGTGCTAGTGTGTGTCACCATAATACAATTTTGTATGTTAAACAACAGATGTCAAACAGAAGAAAGGAAAGAGGCCTTTGCTTTTCTTCTGGTGTGGACCTTGTTCTCCCAAAGCAGCCATTTTTTCAGTTGCCATGACAGTGTTAATAGGAGTTTATCATTTTCCCATGCCTGCTGCATACTAATGAGGGATCAATTCATGAATGTTATCTGCCAGGCTGAGAGGGGTCCAGCACCACGGTCCCATCCAGCACCTCCAGCCCCAGCCCAGCAGAGTTGTGCTGGTCACCTTTAATCCGTGGGGATATGGGGCAGACACGGCCCAACACCGAGCGTGGCCACCGAAAAGCTGGCTTGGCTATTTCCTCATTTGGCCCTCACAGAGATAAGGCAATCAGCTGCACAGATTTCTGTGGATTTGGGATGGATTTTGGGACCTGGAAACTTTTAATAAATAAATAAACTTTGTTTTTAAGCAGTTGGGGAAAAGGCAAATCACGCCTTGTGCGGGAAGCAGGGGGGGGCTCAGAGGAGTTTTGGGGGGTATTTATTTATCCTGCCCCCACCAAGCTTTTTCCTCAAATCCAGTGGTGAAAACAGATGAAGAAAGTGAGATTAGGAACTGATTTGGGGGGTGATTAAGTGATGCTAATCAGTTTTACTCTAAAAGTTAAGGAAAGCTTTGCTCATGTCATGAGAGACTTTATAAAATACAGCCCAGCAGCAGAAACTGGAAAAACTGGGTCCCAGATATACAGGTTGGGTTTTTTTAGTTGGTGATTATTCATATTTCTGCCATGATTTATTATAGATAGCAACTTGAGATCAAAACAAGATCTTATTTGAGCAGTATACGACTTTTGAATACATTTTGAATAATGCCATGGCTTTCTGGATGTGAATTTTTCACTCATTTTCCTTTGGGATTTGTGTGTTTATTTTGCACCTAAAAAAAAAAAGCCCGAAAGAAATGAGGGGAGAGAGTTTTCTCCTTTTCTCCACAAAGAAATCTGCAAGCATTTTGGTCTTTATTCTTTTTCTTTTTATTGTGAGCCGTGTTATTTGCAGTTGTTCTTTTATCATTATCTTCAGGAAGCAGCATTACTATGCTGCAGATAAGAGGCACATCCAGATGTGCATATCAAAGGATGAACAACTACTTATTAAGAAAAACTTCTTTTTACTTTTACAAGGTTCAAAGGAACAGTAAAGTCTATGGCATAAGCGACAAAACTGTCTGGCAATTCTGTGCATTGTCAACCTAATGCACAGAACAGGGGGGGAGAAAACAATTTCATCCGAAAGAAATGGTTGGGAAATGTTTGCAGAAAGACAAAAAGACTCAGCTTAAAGGGCAAATACTCTTCTCAGGAGTGACAATACCACCCATTTCTGTAATTCGTGTGCATTAAAAAAAAAAAATTAATGTTGAATAATGCTGCTTTTTTTTTTTCTGTAACCCATTTTTAACAAAAATCTCCCGGACCAGACTCATGTGTTCCCATCTGTATAATGCTAGAAAATATGAGTTTGCAGTGACTGTATGGAAACATATTCATGTGTTACCTACCACCTTCATCAAATATTCTGCCCTCTCTCTAAAAGCTAAGCATGTTTAGTTGGCTGTAGCACTGGCAGGGCTGTAACTGTGGCACGATTTAGAGTTTGGGGAGGTCCCTGCTCTGGCCATGAGCAGTGGCAGCAATGCCTGGGGCACCCCCAGCTCTGCTGTGCTGAACCAGTGCAGCAGGGACAGCTGCTAAAGGGGTTTATTGGTAAAATGGTTGCAAACACAACTTTTCCCTTTTTTGCCTCTCCCAGCACAACCTCCTTTCTTTGGGGATGCCTATTGCAAAACTTTAGGGTGCCAGGAGAAGATTTCAGGCAGTAAATGCTGTTCTTTCTGATTCACTGAAAGGGTTTGGTGCTTTATCTATTACCTGGAGCAGAAGTACCAACTCCGTCCCTGTTGCGTGTTCAGATCTGCTGAAGTGAGTGAAAATCAGCTTTTCCCCCCTCTGTGTCTCTCTGCTCTCCTACTAAAAGTTGGCAGATGTCTGCAAGGAGGGGATGTATTTTCTTGGGGGAATCACTGAATTTGACTCTGAAACAGCTGGACACAAACATCTGAAATGTTAACTTTAGGAGCTGATGCATGTAAAAATGCTGCTGAGGTTGAAGAGCCTAAAGCTTTGGAGTTTGGTATAAATTTACATTGTGATGAGCAGGACGTGCTCAGGACCCATCCTGCAAGTGATCAGTGAAATTCAGTTGCAAGCAGCAATATTTTCCCATGTTCTTTGAAAGGCCTTTTGACAGATTGATTATTCCTAATCAATCTTTCCCTGTAAATTGAAATAAAATCATCGTCAGGCTCACATCCTGGCAACAGCACAACACGCCAGAGTTTAGCATCTGGCAGAATCACCACAAGTTTCTGAGCTCTTTTCCTTTTTATCTCTGTTGAAAATATGAGATTTCATAATGCACTGCTCTGGTTTATATAAGAGCCTCACATGGCTTTACGTTATAATTTCACATCAGTTTTACCTCAGAGTTTCTAACAGGTCAAGTAACCTTCTGATTTCATTTAAAGTTTCCATTATCCTCCCCTGAAAAGGAAAATCTAGCTCTTGTTTGGACAGCTTTGGTAAGTCCAAAGGAAAAATTGGGCATTATAGTGAATACAAAAGATTCACTTTCCATGCATTAGGCTTTTGAATTGCTTTCTTAATGCAAAGTTGGACAGGAGAGTATAGGCAGGGAAAAAAGATCATTTTGTGTCCATGGTCAGATGTCAATATTGACAAAAATAAATGGAATGTAACAATAGATCCTTGCACAGATGAAGGTCATATGACTAAAGTGTCTAAGCAGACCTTGCACTGGGGCTGTATCTTATTGGTGTTTGTGAGAAATCACAGTTTAAAACATGCAAAAAGAGAATAAATCTGGGATTTCAGCCCATTTTAAGCAATAATATTGAAGATTAAACAGAACTGAAGTACTTAGACAATTAAAATAAATTTTTTTTTAAAAAAAAAGGGCAAGAAATAATCCTGAGGAGGTCAGGAGTGTTGGGCTCACTGTGGTCTGTGCACATCACTCCCCACTGTGTGTTTTTTAAATTTATTTCTTCCAGACTTCGATGATGCAAACTGGTCCCCCCACCCAGGGCACTGGGCTGGATTCCAGTTTGTAAATGGAGTTAATTACTGATAGTCTGTAAACTCATTGTGGCTTAAACTGGGAGTTTTCTGCACATCAAATTTTCTTGCCCAAGTCAATCCCTTTATGAAATTAATCTTTGAGGTTCTTCCAGGTTTTTCTTTTGCCTGGTTAATAACTTGGTTTATAAAAAGCAAGGCAATCATGTAGATGCTGCTTAGAATTCCAGCCTGTTCCCATCGAGCTTCTTCCCAGTGTGAGGCAGCGAAGCCCAACCCTGTCTGTGCCACCTCAGAGTGTCACTGGGGGACTGAACAAGGACTAAACCTCAGGCAAAACTTGCTTTGGTTCACAGAAATAATAGAAAACTCCATTTGTCTTTGAAACCTTTGGCTCAGCAACTCTTGAAGGTTCTTGAAGTGTCACCATTTATAGTCTCCAAGTTTCTCATGTGTTCCAACCTCTTTCTTGTTGTCTGAATGTCTGGATATCTCTTGTGAGACTGAAAGATAAACTCTTAGATGCCTAATGTTCAGAAATATGGAAAGACACTCATGTAAACTAATTTAAAAAAAAAATCAAACCCCCCCCACTTCAAGTACTTCAATTTGCAGCTGATTTATAGACCTGATGAAAGCTATTTTCTTGACATGAAATAATTTTTTTTAAACAAATGACTCATTTTTTTTTATTACCTCTACGCCCTGAAAAGTTCCTTATGTCTTGTCTTGCATGTGGAAAAATGGACCATTAATTTCACTCCAGAAGATGAAGCTGTGGACAAAGGTTTCCCAACCACGGCATTGTCCTCCCCGAGAGCTGAACAGCCCTGCCAAGTTTGTTTCAATTACACTGCCATTTCCGAACTCAATCCAAGATATTTCTTCAAAAGGCTCATCTGGTTTAGGGTCACGATCATAGGTGGGAGGTCAGGTAGTCATTTGCAGAGACATTCTCTTCTTACTCAAATAATCTTTCATAAATCTTGAAGAAATGCAATGGTTTATGCCAGGGGAAGCTGGGGAGGAGCAAGAGAGGAGGGAGAGAGATTTGCACAAAATGCATTTCTCCAAATTCAATGTAAGGATCAGTTTTTCCTGTTTGTACCTGTGAGAAATGAGGCTGTTTCCCCACCTCCAGAGGAGATGGAGCTCCACTGCTCCTGAGCACAAGAGGTTTCTGTCCAGCCTGGGTGCAGGATCTGCAGGAGACTGAGGTCAAGGTGCCACATTCCCAGGTTATTTCTATTATCTGTTCATATAACCATGCTGGGTTCAGCCACTCTCACCTCTGTGTGCCAGCACAGCTGCTGTGGGCACATGCACCAAAAAGATGGGGAAGATCCACCTGAAATTCCAGGATTGGTTTATTTTTGGACTTGCTCAGTTCAGGAGGAGGTCTGGCTAAAACCTGAGGGCTGCAGATGGCCCTGGCACACACGGACATGGTGTCCTTGCACACCACCTCCACCTGGCTGCCAGGGGATGCTCTGAACTCCCACCTCCTCTCCGCCAGCCCCTGGAATCTCCAAAGCCACCTTGGCAGTGCTGTGCTGGGGGAACTGGCTGCCTGCACGGGATCATTTCAAGGGATGCCAATTTTACTGCGATGCCAACGGGCTTTTGCAGAGATTTAGGCAGATTCGTTGCTCTAAATTTGAATAGTAACACTGTGTGAAACTCTTACTGTAAATGTGGTCAGTCTGGCTCCTACCCTGCACTAAGTGAGCCTGGGGCTTATCTGATCCTGGGCTAAATACAATGAGCCTGTCTCAGGAAGCCAACAGTGCTGCCACTGAATGGCAAAAGAAAAGCACGTTAAACAGATGGTGAAAAAAAATCTATTTATCAGATGCAAAGAGTAGTAGAAGAATTCCCAGTGCACTTAGTTGTGCTGGAAAATGTACAGAAACTGTCTCACAGCTTCAACTTTCTTGTGTTAAAAAAAATCAAACAGAAAAGAAAGGTTTAATTATGATCATTCCACGCTTAGAAGAGTTTGTGGAGTTTGTTCGTTGAAAGCTGTTAGAAAAGATGTCAGGTGTTAGTAGCAAGAGATCCGTATGGATTTTATTTCTTTAAAAAAAATCCTAACTTCAAAAATCTACACTATAGATTTATCCAGGGAAAGCAGAACTTTTAGTGCCTCTAATAATAAATATATGGGCTGATTCTCCCCTCCTGGTTATTGGCAGAGCACAACAAAAGAGTTCTGAACATGGGTTTGATGATGAGGTGTGAAATGTTTCAGTGATTTGTTTTGTGTTTGTTCCTTTCATTTCTAGATCACTCATGACAAACAGCAATGTATCAGCAGGACGAGACAATTTACCCCTGCATGAGCTAAAGGGGGAAAAAAGTTCCATACATTTTATATCCCTTTTGTAGTCACTATGGCGCGCTAAAGATGACCGTGGGTCACGGTGCTCGTACTCAGCACAGTTTATGTGTTAAGAACTTCTTTGGATGAGCTCACCCTATTTATTTCAGGGTCCTTACATAAGGTTGACTAAGTTTTCTTTCCTAATAACCCCTTTCCTCAGCTGACCCAAAAATTACTTTCTTATTAAATTAAAAACCACCCCGAACCTCTCAGCTGAAGCTTTTTCCCCCTTCTCAACTGAATGGATTTTTCCTTTGTTTGTCCATGACAATTTAGGGGGGGGAGAGTTTTGTGCTTAAACTGCTCATGTGACACTGTCACATGAATATCAGCTACAAAAGGAGCTTTGGCATGTTATGTATAAATCTCCATTAAGAGAGAAAATAGGGAAGTTTTACGTGACTAGTATCTCATTCACAATAATTAACTCATTAACCATCTCAAACCACTGTACAATCAAGGTCAAAAGAAGCATTTTGGTCACATCGTGCTTCCTACAGGAACAGTCAGGGTTATTATTCACAGTCTCCAGTTGTCATGGTATAAAGTAAGTCTTTATAAATTTTAGATTTTTAATTTAAAATCCCTCGTTCTGATGGAGGCAGGAAAGGAGAGCCGTGTGACTACAGTGTCTGTCTCTCTCTGTAGACACCTCTCCTCAAACAACACTAATATTTGCTGCCTGGTCTCACCTAAATTTGAGGGGGGGGCAGAAATCTCGAAGCTTGTGATGCATTTCCTGAATAGAGATGGATATCAGAGAAGGACATTTGTGTTTCCAGGAGGCAGGAAGGTGTGTTACCTGCTGGGATCTAGTCCTGAGGGAACCCCTGGATATCAGAGAAGGACATTTGTGTTTCCAGGAGGCAGGAAGGTGTGTTACCTGCTGGGATCTAGTCCTGAGGGAACCTCTAGGCAGGTGCTGTCCCAGCAGGTAATACCACAAGTTAAATTACTGTAAGGTGGGGATTTTTTCATTTGAAACAAACTCCGTAGTTTGCTCCTAGCCCTCCATCTGCCACAGACACACGATCCCTTTCATCTCCCACCACGTAAACCCAAAAAGAAGCAAGTTGCTGACACAGCCTTTAGCTCATCCATTAGCATTTTCTGTTCATTTTGAGTGAAAGCTCTGCTGAAGGCAAGTTCCACTGAGAGTGTCACCATGTCCCTGCAGTGCACAGGTAGCTTCTCTTTCAGAAACCCAGTCACCCAGGATGGTGACTGCTCAGGCAAGATTCCTGCCTTAATATTACGGGAACCCTCCGAAATGTGCTGTGCTCAGTCAGGGCTGAAGAAGTGCCCTGGTCATTCAGACAGAGCAGGTTTATTCCCTCAGCCAAGTGTTCTCAGAGCAGGGAGGGCAGTGAGAAAGGTCTGAGGGTTGTTACTTTTCAGATGAAGAGGGGAAAGGACAGTCCACATGTCCCAGTTTGCTTCTCTCCCCTTTTTGGCAGAGGCTGGAGCTGAGGGCTTGCCATCATTAAGCTGTAAAAGCAGAAGTGTGCATGAGAAGGAAATGGGCACATAAAGCCATCCCCTACAAAAGGTGACGTCCCTGAGATTATTCTGGTTTAAAGAGCATTTTTAATTCGTCCATGGGTGAAAGGCTTTTGTGCAGAGGTTCTGATAAATCTTTTTATGACACGAGGTAGTGGAAAAGTCGAAGGGGCAGGTTGTGTGCAGGTGTGAAAAGGGTCTGTGGGCAGGAACTGTCAGCTGAGGGGATGATCTCCACTGCAGAGACAAGCAAAGCATAGCTTAGCCTCCAAAAACAGTGTGTTTGACAAAACATTTTTGGGGTTTTTTTCTGCAATATCACAGCCTACCTGAGAGAGAAGCTTCCCTTTTCCTGGCACGTCAATAATGTTGGGGCAATGTGGAGTCAGGAGGTGAAGGTGAAAAATAACGAGTAGGTGTTATCCCAAGCAGTCTGAGTCAGTGTCTGCACAATTTCCACTTACAATGAGGTTGCTCCAACACTTGGGGCTGTAATTCATTGCCAGGGGTATGACACAGGCTGGTTGTGTGTCATCCCCAGGGGGAACTGAGGGTGACAACGAACCCTTTGGGAGCTGTAATATTCCCTAAAAACTTGGGGGACCATGTCCACCCCACTCCTGTTTGACAGTGGAGTTAAATCCTGTTCCTGTGTGGGAGAGGGGATCCAACAGGCCAGTCCAGGCTGTGCATAACCCCCCCAGCATTCCCACACACACAAGCACCAGCAAGCCTTGAATTTACAAGGTCAGCCTGAGTTGCATATTGATCTAGAAGCTGCTTATGCATCTTTTGAATCACCTGGCTTCACTATTTTGGTCCTTGGTTTGGTGTTCTGGGCAGTTTATAAAGGAAGTGCCACTGAAATGGCTGTTTAGAGTCACAACTGAAAGGCACTTCCTTTCATGCTTCACTTTCAATGCAGCTCTGATATTTGCCAATCATAAATGCAACTGGAAAGAGCTGGGGAAGCACAGAAGTGATTCTGGGATTTTCTTCTTCCATTAAAAACGCCCAACATCCTGTATTTGCACGGTTGCCAATGGGATTTTTCTCCAGCCTGCTGAGCTCTTTTCACTCTACTGTAGGTCTGACTGTATGTTTTTTCCAGTGAGAAACCCCAGCTTTTCCCCTCTCCGTGGCACAGAAATGCTCCTGCAGCCGGGCTCGGTGTCCCAGCAGGGCACAGGGGGCACTTCCAGCCCCACTTCCTTCTCCAGGCAGGGAGTGGGGGGTCCCCAGGGCTCCCCCCGGGCACTGCCTCCCTGGCCTTCAGCTTCCAGCCACACCTGCTCAGGGCCACTAAACCCTTTTATGAGAAAAACGCCTTAATACTCTCCAGTAAAAATCCCTGGCGAGGCTCCCACCCCCTGCGCTCCCTTCCCGTCCCCTCTGTGGCTCCGCTCCCACCCCAATTCCCTGCTGGGGTGAGCAGCCTCATCCCTGAGTCTGATACATTTGGTATAAACATTTCCTGGCGCTCATAAACACCTTTGTCATTTATCAGGGCGGTGAGAGATGTTTATTGCCCAAACTGATGGGATCCCTGCTCCTGGAGGCTGATCCCGCGTGGGGATGCTCCGAAGGAAGGGCCAAACTTGGGGCCAAGTTTTCATTTTGTTTTTTTTTTGGGGGGGGGGGCTCACTTTTGAATTCCTCGTAGTGATGATTGCAGCTTCCAGCAGTAGCGAGCACTGTCTGAGCAAAGCTCGTTTTACAGCAGCTCTGGTTGGGACCAAATTGAAGGAGGTAAAAGGAAGGGGTTGAGGCAGTGGGGGAGGAAGAGGAGATCTATAACTGGCATGTTAATAAAACTCCAGTTTGTCACTTCAGCAGCACACCCTGAGTGTAATAACCGAGCTTCCTTTCTATACCCCCTATGAGTTCCTTTGTATTGACAGATGCCATTTGTTCATTTACGACGTGCTAATAAAAACCTTCAGCTTTACTGAATGTTGTTCTTTTCCTCCCCTGACACTGGGGCACCAAATGGTTTGTACTGCACTCAGCAGGCACTTTTCATTAAAGATCGTGCCATGAAAATGAACTGTATTTGAAAACCATTTAGTAGCAAAAGTTCTGGCGTTGAATAGGCTGCACATAAACCTTCCCTGGGAGGGAGCAGCTTCCCGGGTGCCTCACACATGGATGTGGAATAAGGGGGGGGTCTTTATGTCCAGGCAGCATTTGGGATCCCTGTAGCACTGATTGGATATTGGTATCGGTTTCCTGGGATTTTTAATTATTTTTTTTTTTACATCTCTACCTGACTTTAAATGCCTCCAAAATCTTTCTTTGGGCTTATCTGTGCTTTAAACTTGTGATTGCAAAGGTTTCCAGAAGCTTTCACACACACACACAGAGCCTGAACTGTAAATTTGGATGGCTGAAAACTAACATTTGAATTGATAATTAAGCCTTTATTCAGGAATGCTTGTAAACATCAGCTCAGACTATATTTTTAAGTACCGAAGTACAAAATTCAGGCCGACAGTGACTTGCGGAAATAAGGACTTTCACAATCACTTGCAAATGCGACTTGATTTGCAAAGTTTGGGAATGCTTCGAATTCCCATTGACGTGATGAAAACAAAAATGCACAGCTTTGGGCTGGACTCGCCTTTGAAAATTAGGCACTTAAATTTGCAGTGCTTTATCCAAAATGTGAAAGATCTGCAGCGGATAAACAAAGCAATGAACATCATTCGTTCAACACGTTTTATTAATTAATTTTTGTGCCGGGGAATTAATTGCATTTCTCTCTCACTCTGGGGAAGAGTCAGTTATAATTTAGTAGCCAGCTGCAGGTTTTGCTGTGAGTAGTAAATTCAAGTCTATGATAACTAACAATACATAGCAATAATCGCCATTAATTATTTATAATTAAGCCCCCAAAATAATTGGCATCATAATAAAACCACAATCCCTCATATTTCATTGTACTTGGCAAAATTTCTGTAAAAAGAAGCGTTTGCTAAACCCCCCTCTAAAAGGTAATAATAACTGTTATCATCCGTCCCTGATCATCCGGGAGAGGCTTTTATCAGGAACATTATCACTTGTTGCCAAACAAGTAGGGAGATGTTAGCCCGGAGGATGAAATAGTTTAATCATGGGGAAACAATTTGCAGTGCACAGATCTCAGCTGGTTCCCTTTCATCTGCTCTCAGTTACTCAGCAACTCCCGAAAATCTGTTTTGTAGCTGTAATAAAATTCATTCGATGGCCTCGCACGCACACACCAAATGGTTTTACCTAATTCCCAAGTGTTACAATCATTGGAACAAAGAGAGATTTCATAAGTTCGGAGGGAAGGTATTTGTTGGTTGCTGGGTTGGTTTTTTTTTTAATCACATAAACATAATATTTCTCTCAAAAAAAAAAAAAAAAGAGGGGAGGCCCTTCTTGCTTCTGATCCCTTCTGAAAAAAAAATCACCAAAAAAGGGGTGAATTTAGACAAGTTGTTACAAATATAAATCAACCTTAAATTTAAAGTGGCATTAAAATGTGGCATTCCGAACTCAAACTGTCATAGTAATACAATATTTTAAATTCTGTATCTCCATACTAAATATTTAAATTTTTAATCTACAGAAGTCTTGAATAGAAATTTTGCATTCCTAGAACTGCAGGGAAAGAAGGAATTTCTGGTATTAGCACAGGTAAAAGCATCTGTGAAACATCTTGCTGATCTGAAGTCTGTGGGATTCTTCACAATTATTTGAAGTCTGTATTTTTTTGTCCTGTGATCCACCCCCCTCACTCAGGTGGAGCAGGACTCCATGCCAGAAGCCACACTGCTGGATTAAAAGCCTTTTTTATTGGTTTATCCACAGAGAGAGTAAACCTGTACTATTTATCTTTTCAGTTTCTAATGGAAGCCCATGAAATCTGTGCTTGCCTGGCTGGTTACAATCAGCTTCCAAACTGGACTCTGGAGATTATAGATCTAAGGTGCAGATTTATCTCTAGATTTGCAACATCCATACGATTATATTACATGTGTGCTCACTTTCTGTGCAGCTACGCTTTGACTATTAATTAGCAACTTTGACTATTAAAAAGCAACAGGTATTGCTTATTCAATAGCCTCTTCTTAGAATGCTCACAATCAATCAATTACTAGAATAGTAATTTTGCCAGAATATAAATACTTTCAATTTAGTTGGAGCTGTCAATTTGTAACTGCTGCCTGGGCAGGGCTGTTTCTTAAACTTTGATTAGACCAGCAATATCTTTTGTAATCTCTCTTAAGAAGGTGTGCTGTAACACTCTTTAAACCCCTGTACATCTGAATATAAGAAGTGGAAATACATGTCTAATGTTTTTCATATTACCTTATCTCTTCCTCTCGCACAAAAATGACTTTTGCTGAGTGATAACATCTGTGAGCACAAAGCACTGGGGTTAATTCAGAATGTTCCTCGCTCTTCTAGGGCTCAACTGCTCCTCAGTTACCGTGGGCCGTTATTGTGGTCATGCAGTAACCAAAAAGAGAAAGTGCCTAGTTCACCCTGAAAAAGGAACTAGTGGAAACCTATCTCCAGTAAAGCCCAGAGAGAGCAGTGCAGGTAGGGCTGGGCTGCCGGGGAAAACAAAGGGAGCCTTCCCATTCTGGGAGCAGAAGCAAGGCCCTTGGGTTGGGTCAGGGCATCTCTCCCAAGCTGGGTCGGGATGTTTCTCCCAAATCAGGCCAGGATGTCTCTCCTGGTTGTGCCTGTGACTTATATCATCCATGAGAGAGAGTTCTTCTTCACTTCTTTACGAAGAATCTTTAAGATTCAAATGCTCGACTTCCAGCCAGTGAGGGCTGGGGTAGCAGTTCATCCCAAGGTGTGGGGTGAGATAAAGGAGGAGCTCAGAGGTCAGGCTGGTGATGGCCAAGGGCTGCCTGGTTCCTGAGCGCTGTTCCCTCTCAGTTGAAGCAGCGTGGTGTCTGTCCCCCACAGCTCTGGTGTCTTCCCTCACTTTACTGACCCTTTGGAGACCCCACACAACAACTCCTGCCATGGCTGGACAGTTCACAGCCCCCACGGGGCAGCTCCAGGCCGGGTCTCACTCTCCAGCTGCACTGAACAGGAAAGGATAATCCAGCCACCAGTTAGAATGGAGGAATTGTTCTCTGTCCATAGTTTGCTCACCGTGGCACAGGAGCCAGCACAGGGGCTGCACAGGGCACCAAAGGGACACGTGTGGCCTCTTCCAGACTTCTGACAACACCTTGTCCCTCAGCCTCAGCATCTCCATGTATTTTACACAGCTCCCGAGTCACCACTAACCAGGAAAATCCCACAATTCAGACAAGAGGAGCTGTGCAGAGGGAGTGTGTTGGCTGAGGACACTGACAGCTCATATTCACGTCCTCCCACAACCAAACTCGCAGGGCAACCTTGAGCAACCTCCCTGCTCTCTCTTTGCCTCAGTTTCACCCTTCATGCAGGAAAATGTGCAGATGAAAATGTTTCCCAATGCCAGCGTGATGTTGTGACACATCATATTCAGATCCTCTCTAATAGGGACCATATAAATTCCATAGCTGCTTTATCTGATCCAGCAGTCATGAGTCTGCCTGTAGGAAAGTTGCTGCTCTTGATAAGAAAACATTCCTGCTCTTGAAATTCCTTCTTGAGAAGAGAGTAAGGAAGGTCTCAGTCATGTTCTGTGAGCAGGTGCCTGGGCAGATGGATGGTCACTGGCCCAGTGCTGGCACTTTTTAGGGTGAAAATCTCTGTAAATGTGCATCATGGTCCCTGGAGAAGGGGACAGTCGTTTCACAGGCACCTTCTGCCACCTTTCTGCAATGCCAGGGTAACCCTGGAGCCCAAACCTTTGGTGATCTCAACAAAGTTACTGTTCTCACGGGTTTGGTTTGTGGTGTTTCTTTTAAGCAAAATGATGTAAATTATTTATTCCAACCTCATTTGAAAATTCAATTGCAATGTGTTTAAATATGCATAAAAGCTCTCGATTTTACCCACTGCAATACCCTCTGATTACCTCTGTTCATTATGGGGTGACAGCTGACTGAACTCTGATACGGTGCTGTATTATTTATCTTGCCGTGTCAAACCAGCCAAAAGAACTCCAGAACACACATTTGTTACTCCACGTGCAAACAAAAAAGAGGTTTCCAGGTTACAAATACCAATGGCAACACTGGAAGTATCTCAGCCAGGCAGACACAGTGACAGTGTCCATGCAAATCCTTGGAAAAATGCCATTAGTGCTCCTTCTTAGAGATCAGAGCATCTACCACTGTACCCAGGAGCTTCTGATTCCACAGCACCAAAGCCTGAGAGACGTAGTTTTGGGGTTTGTTCCCAAATTCTCCCCTTTCTCCTCTACATTTCAATTTATTTCACCTCCATACAGCCAGTCGTACAGGGTTGATTTAAATAACGTGTTTATTACTTCAGGAGTTCACAAGAAACATGACTTGCCTAGTTCTGTTTATAGAGCATGTAATCATTAGAATAAAATAACAACAAAGATCAAATCACCATCTGTATTTAAAACTGCCCTGAGTCTTTCCCGTGACAGAAATACAGCTGTGAACACCTCGAAGCTTTGGGGACCCGAACTGGTCTTTTCCATTATGAACAATATCCATCGTTATCTTTTGTTACCCTGGGGTTTGCTCTGTACCTTTGTTTATATTTTGTTGCTATGGTATTTGCTTCTGCTTTAGAAAGGCAGGGATGTATTATCAGTCAACCTGAATCACATTAATTGAGCTCCTTCTGATATAAAACTCTCAAATTAATGCAGTGTTCACCTTGTAAAATGCACTTTTTTTTGTTTGTTTGTTTAATGCCTCCTGGGATCAGATGCATTAAAATCCACGTGGAACTAACTTTTCTTTCTCTTCTCACCCCCACACTTCCCCATATGTGGTTTTGATTTTCCCCTCAGGGTACCTATGGGAGGTCTGGAAAACTCTTGGGAGCTTTCAAAGAATGTTAATATGTATAACACTGCATTTTTCGTTTTAAATGCAACATGTAAAGATCTTTCTTTTTGAGGATAAACAAGTAAAGCTGCTTGTTAAAAAGTATTTGTAAGGAAAAGTTCCCTCTTTCCACAGAAAAGCTCAATAACATTTAATTGTATTTCATAGCATTTGGCACCCACAGCATTAAGCATTTACAGTTCCTTGTAAAATGTCTGGGCAACACCGACTTTTAATTCTCCTGAGCTGGTTTTTGGGTGGGTTTTTTTTCTCCTCTTGATAAGAAATTTCTCCCTAATGGACAGCATTTGCTGTTCAATCCTGGAACATTTTGTTTGCCTGAGAGCAGAATCTGGTCGGTGGTATCTGTGCTGATCTTAACAAACCTCATCTCTCTGCTTGAATCTCACTGGGAGCACCGAGATTGCAATCACAACTGCGAGCAGAGCTTTTTGCTATAAGTAATTCTACAGATAACAAGAATATAAACATTTATAAGATCAAACTCTGCAGCTCAAGCACAAAGCCCCAGCACCTCTGGGTAGATGGCAATTTCGTGGTGGCGATCAACATGCATTAAGTTATTGGTTATAGCCGCACTCCCTCATTTTATCCTCACTTGAAAAGTTGGCTACTCAGTGCTTCAGATAAAGACTGTGAAATTTGATCACTGGAACTAAAATGGATGGCTTAGCTGCCTAATCTCCTCCATCCCGTTATCATCGGCTCCCCGTCCCCTCCCCACACCAGCTCCAAAACTGGGGAATGGCCCCAGACTTATGGGAAGATGTGCTGGGTTCAAATAAACAAATCTCACAGACTGTGTGGCCTCAGCCACAGGTGAAGCTGCTGCTGAGACCCAAACGGGGAACATTAAATTTGGGCCGATTATGGCCCGTTTGTCTGTCGGATCAGCTTGTTAAAGTCGATAACCCATGGTCTTGATAGCAATAGTATCCGAAAACGTCTGATAATACTTGGCCAACCTGTATAATCTGTCTTTATCCCAGCAAATTGCCTCCGAAGGCTAAATCCTCCCAGACAAGGTGTGCATTTACAGGGAGAAATTCTGCTGTGCCAGGAGAGTGGCATGTCTCTCATCACCCACCACTGCAGCACGTGGACAGGGTAAGGAAGGCTGTTCACAGCAGCCCTTTGGACACCAGGCTGGTTTGGGGGGGGGCTTGTTCTGGGTTTGGATGCTTTTCCCCAAAAGACAGTATTTCTCCACAAATGCAAATTAATTTTTTTCAGGGTTGGTTATTGATCTCTTCCCTGTGGATGCACAAGGGCAGGAACAATCCCAGATGTGCTTCCTTTGTGCTGAGGCTCTAACCTTCACCAGAGGGGATTCTGTGCCCATAACCTGCTACACTCATTCTTCCTCCAAAGCAAACTTCCCAGGTTTCCTAAATTCACATATAATTACTGCCCTGCCACTGCACATGGTTTGTTAATGCAACTTCCTTTACCAGAATCACCGAATGAGAATAAACAGTAATAAGTTTACTGCTGACACCACACATCCCTCTGATATCCAGAGACCTTATGGAGCTTCACAAAGGGGAAAAGTCATCTAAATTTTCTTGATAATAACAGTAAATTATATAGTAAATTATTCCATAGTGCAGGGGCACACAGGCACTTACACAATAGCCCCGATTTCCATTGCATTAGGTGCTGAAAATAATTTTAGCAAAGAAAAATAAAAAGATGCTTTTTTTCCAAACTGCTACAATATCCGTGAGAGAAAAGACAACAAAGTGTGACAGAGAGCAAATGGATTTGGGCCTCTGGAATTTTCAGCAGTATATGTTTATCATTAGTTTATTTATTGAGCATATTGATAATGTACCCCCAGTGCATTATTATTATTAGAAGTAGTAATACTGTATTTCTTATATATTTCTTCTCCCTAATTTCCAATCCACTGTCCTCTATCCAAAAAGAGAAGCATTTCAGACCCGACCCTCCCCATCCCCCTTACACAACCAAGGACATATTTAAAACTTAAGAGCAAATGTTCCATAAAACACTGCCCAACCCTCTGCAAATTCCCTGCATAACTCGTGCACGCATCCTCCAATCTTAGTCCATCCCTACCCCAAAGTTGTAATTTGCCCTCCAGTCCTTTTCTTTCTCTCTCTCTCTTTTTTTTTACAATCTTTGAGATGGCAATTAGCTCAAGAGATGCACTTAGAGCTTCTCTTCAATTACAGATCCCCCCTCTCAAACTCTCTGCTGGTTTATGCTAATTTAAACATCCTTCTGCATGAAGCATCAGTCTGAATTCTTTAATTGTTCCCTCCTTATCTGAGATTTGCCCCATGCTTTCCAGCCATGGGTGTGGTGAGCTACATCCCACATAGTCCCAAAGGCGAACCGAGGTTTTGTCAAAGAAAATCCCTCGGGGCAGAATCACTAAAACTAAAGGGGAAAAATAGCAGTATCAGTGCTGACCATTAATACGACCATTTTCTCTCTGCAGATCTGACAAAGCTTCACAAAGAGAAGTAAATGTCATTTGCATTTTCGAGGTGCATGAGGCAAAGAGCAGAGTTACATCTGATGGATCTGGACAAAGACCTGAGAGGTTTGGAGGATTTGATGCTGGAGGACCTTATGTCCTGTTTTCCCTTAGATAATGATATAAAAGGGTGATATGTCTACAGGGCTTTGCATGACTTTCCTTTCTCCTGCATCCAGTTCTGTGGATATTTTCTTAAATACCTGCAGGGGACATCTTGAATGAAATGTTCCTCCTGCTGTGAACCTCAGTGCTCTGTCTGCAGTTTAACTCCATCAATGCATCATCCCATCCCAGCCTTCCCAAGGTGCCCCTTTTGTCTTTCCATGAAAACACTTTGGTACAGAACAGATTTAAGCAACATGCTGAGAGAGAAATATTAGGTCAAGGTAGCAGATATTGGGGCACCAAATGCTCTGAAACAGTCACTGGAGGGAGCAGCATGAGGTGGGCTTGAGAATTTGGAGGAAGCAAAGAGTGCCTGTCCCCATGCCAGCAGTCCTGGCTGGAAAATGGTCCTGGACCTGATGGCTGCAGAGATACAAACTAGAATATGACACTGTTTTACTCCTCGGACCCCAAATTCCTGCTGCTGTATATTAAGCCCCCCATTGGAAAGTTAAAGTAGCTCATAAAAGTGTAAAGTCAAAACTTACTTGGGAACTCTTACATTTTCTCCGTGTGGCCATAATGAGGTTATTTATGGTACATGGAGGAAAGATTAAAGGTTTTCATAATAAAGGAAAGCAAGAGCTCAAGAACTGGGTGCCTCCTAACAGCAGTGACTCTGAGGACAGGATAAATCACCCAAGCAACCATTAAAACTTCAAGCAGATTGCTTGTAAACCTCCAAGCCATGCCAATAAACATATTCTTTGCCATAGGACACTCCATATGGTGGAGCTCAGCACTTTCTCAAAACGGAGGGCTACTCCCAATTTAACCCTCCTGTCTTTTTCCTCGGAAGGCACAGTGCCAGTAAACCACTCTTGGATCCATGTGATCTTTAAATGTGGGAGGAACGGGGAGAGCAGGCTCAGGAGAAGGGGATTTGCCAGCCAGAGCATCTCCAGAGATGGGCTGGGTTCCTGTGCTTAACAGCTCAGCACCATTTGTCATCGTGCTGCTTCTTGGGGGTCTCCCATCATAACCCAACCTTAGAGAAACGTTTTTATGGGCTCCAGGAAGTTAGGAAAATATCCCAAGGCCCTTCAAGGTTCTGGTTCATTTGCATTTTAAAAAGTCAAGTCTGCCCTGTTCCTTCCTCTCTGAAAGGCCAAGTAGAAGTGCAATAAATCACAGTGTAGGCTCGTGTGTGGCACAGCATCAGCAATGGTGTGGGACTCTGCCAGGGATCCCTTGAGGAGTTCTGCTCCAGGGAAAAGCCCCAAACCAAAGATACTCTTTCTTTTCTTCTTCTTCTCCTTTTTTTAATTGTCTTTTTTGTTAATTGGATCATTGGTTGTTTTGTTCTGTGTTGGTATTTTCTTCCCTATTTCTATTTCAGGAAAATCCCACCTACATTTCCAGATGTGACCCTGCTTGCTCAGCTGGACAAAGGGAAGTCCTGAGGACTGGAGGAGTTCATCTGGCCTAAGAATTCCCAGAGATGGATCCTGTCTGCACCACATTCCACAAGTAGATTTCTCTCGTGTTTCATTTCTTTTTCAAGCCTTCCTCAAGAGAAGTTACCAGGTCTGATCTTCATGTTAATGCTTAAGCTGGATTTAAGAGAGTGGAGCAAGTTTATGAAAAGTCTTAGTTCTGCAGACTCCTCCTGGCCAGGTTCAGAGGGATCCTGGGGAATTGCAGGCACCAACTCATTTCCCACAACAACTTGATTCCCACTGGGGAATTTCTGGTATTGTTACATAGGAAATAAAAAATATTGTGATAGAGAGAAGGAAAATCTACCTCTATTCAAATCATTCATATTTAAGCAAATGTTCAGGTATTGGGATTTTTTTTCCCCAAGTCTATATTGTAAGAAAGTATTTCTGTGACAGAAAGGTAGTAAATCTAAATCTCTTATAAATACATTAACACTGGTCACTTGTAAATCAATGGGAGTAGTTCATCATTAATTCTATGGAGTTTCATAGAGTAATTCAGAAAATGCTGAAGAAACCATTTTAATTAATTGAAAATTGAAATCAGTGGATATCTTTGTCCAACGACTGTGGTGCAAAGTCAGAGCAGCCACACACGGGCGGGAGAGGGACGGGACCTGCCCCAGGACATGGGGATTTATTGGGAATGAGTGGAGTGGCAGGAACAGCATTTGTGAATCGCCATGGCTGGCACTAATCGAGGAAATTCTAGTCCAACACTTAGCATATAAATGGAGAGGGAGCTTCCTGTCTGGGGACACCAAATGACAGTTTCATGCATGGCCAAAGTGTGTTTTCTTTGTCTGGGAGAAGGTCAAAAGCACTGAAGAGTCAAACCTACAGTCAGACCAAAGCAGGGAAAGTGAATTGGGGAATAAAAAAAATGAAATATTAAATTAAAAACTATGTGGCAAGTGTGATGTAACTCCATGAAAATCACATTTCCATTTATTTCCACTCCCTTACACCTCAGAAATGTGTGTGTTGCCAGTACAGTGTCTGTATCTGACTTTCATGGTTT
This sequence comes from Pitta sordida, assembly GCA_013390025.1. NCBI lineage: Eukaryota > Metazoa > Chordata > Aves > Passeriformes > Pittidae > Pitta > Pitta sordida. The sequence goes on from WEKX01007699.1 coordinate 169,341, forward strand.
TCAAGCGCCCTCCTGAATTAACCATCCAGAATCATCCAGCAATCCACCCACAAATGCCCACGAGATTTGGAGTTAGCCTGGAACTCTTTCAAAGGACCCCAGAGATAACTGCACTGGCTCTTCGATTGCATTTCCATTTTATGGCTTTTTTTTTTTTTTTTATATTCTGCAGTGGGCTTTTCTGAATAAAAATGAGACAGCCTCTTAAGAGGCCTTTTTATTATTTGCATTTGGCAAAAACAGCCTTAATGAGCTGTTAAGAGTCATTCCCCAGCCCTATTGTTGGCGATGCTTGGGAGCCTGTAAAGTGCTGAAAAGCCAAAAGACAATTTATGATCCCTGATGCCATCCCTTCCTGAGACAATTCCCCAGAAAGGAAGATATCTGGGGAGTAGGAAGTCCCCTTATTTAAATGCCTGAGTAACTTTTACTGGAGTCATAACTGTGGAATTCGCTGTTTTCATTTCAGAGCTGTCCCCTCCCTGGGCCCGGCGATGTCCTGTCTGTGCTGCCTGTTCCTTCTGATGTAGGAAGGTGACTCAGGGAAAACTCCCCATTCATTGCCAGGATTGAAGAAATAGCACCACATTTCCAAGCAGAAATCAATAGATATTATATATATATATATATAACCTCCTATTTTTTTTCTTTCTTAATATCTGGAGGCAGCGGTGCTTTTGTCATAACCTTGTCCACCCAAGTCTGGAACTCAGAATTCCTGACACATGGGACAGGAGGGGGAAAAAAAATAGAATTTCCTGAGGGTTCTGCAGAGGAGGGATGTGAGGTTCTTTGCATTGTTTTAACTTTGGAATTGGACATCAGCCAGCGAAGGCAGGAGGTGTTTGTTGGTGACTGAGGGTGCTGAGGAGACAATCAGATATCTGTGACAAAGACCTTGGGTGTTATCGTTGACACCCAGACGCCTCCAGAAAAGAGCAAATCTTGCATCCATTGTATCTTCCCTCACTGTAAATGACAAAATGACATCTTCTACCAGGCTCGTGTGTATTGATCAGCTTCAGCCCTTTCTAACTTAAATACTGTAAATGGGTTTGTCTGTTTGACGGTAATTAAGTGTCTCACTGTCTGAGCCAAGAGGTGACCCAGTCCTTACACCAGCACGGCTGTTCCTGTTTTGAGAGCTGTGATCACTTCTACTATTAATAAAAACCAGGAAGGGCACTAAAATAATGAACTAAAACCTCTCTTTAAGGTGTCGTTTTTAACAGAACCAAACCATATTCTCCCTTGTGACATTCCCCTTGCATTCCTGGCTGTATAATCCCAGCACAACCCAGGTGTGCAATGGGCATCCTGTTCTGGCACCCAGCACCTGGAACTTCCCCTTGCCCTCCTTGTCCCCTTGTGCTCTGAGGGTGGTGGGGATCTCCAGTGGGGATGGAGGGAGCCATCTCTGCTTTCGGGCACCACCCTGGCACAAACAGACCTGGGCAGTGAGAGTTGAGGCCGTGGTTACTCTTGGCTTTTCATCTGGTTTCAAGGAGCACCCCATGGGTTTTAATTTGGATTTATTGTACAATTTACAAGCTATTTTTTACCAAATTATGAAACGGGTAATTCGATTCTCTTTCCTTTATTGATATATGTATTACTTACTCATGTTCTACTGTAGCAGAATAGTGGCCAGAAATAAAGCAACTCAGTGTCACTAAAAATGCCAGCACAGGTTCTACTTTCCAGCTCTGTCTCCTAGGAAGCAAGAGAAAGGAGCTGATCCTGCAGTGATTTTTCCATTGATCTCTAATTTTTTCAGGCATGATCAAATCCCCTGAAATATCAGGGTCTCGCTCTCACCTCGCATCTTGAAACCAGCTGAGTGATTAATTTAGATTTTTCTCCTCCTTCCATTAACAGCAAGACAGCCACTGTATAATTTTTCCTTCCACTGGGGAAATATTGCCTTGCCGTTTTGTTCCAGCACAGCCCTTTGTGTGGAATGTAATCATCAGCAATTACCCATGTGCTGAGCATTTTGTCACAGTTACTTACTGCTCCCAGCCATGCCCAGCGAACAGTCAGATCTGGGGCTGGGAGGAGGGTGACAATGAAGTGCTGCACACCCCCAGCCGCTGGAGTCTTGGCCCCTCACTTGGCTTTCCTTCTTCTCTTCTTTCCTTCTGTCATTTTATTTCTGTTCTTTCCTCCTGTAATTTTATTTGCATAAAAACACAGCACAATAATGTGACGACTTCTCACCCTCACGCGGCGCAGAGAAACAAACCAGCTTAATACTGAACTAAGTAAGCAATTATATTTGGGGTTTTTTTCTGAAATCACACATTTTTCATTTTGTTTGCTACGCTGTGACTTACAAAAATGACTTATAAAAGTGACTTACAGAGCAGCTGGGTTGTGCAGTAAAATGAGTAACTCCTAGTGGTTAAAAGAAAAGGATTATTCTCCTGCTATCAGGGAACAAACTTCCCAAGAAATGTCGTGTCCTGCCACGCTCTGGGTGGAGTTTTGTCATGAACTGGACACGACTTTTGTCCAGTTCATAGCACAAATGCCACTGTTCCCAGTGCTCATCCCCAGCAGCCCTTTAATGCTTAGCTCCTCGACCTCACAAAAATAAATTGGTGTGAAGCAAATGTCCTCAGCCTTCTGCCTTTATTTGAGGCTGAAAGGCTCTGAGAACTGGGCATGTTGTTTCTGGAAATGAAGAGAAAAGAAACCAGAATGTGTCTCCCCAGCTCCAGTTTCCAGGTTATTCCAGGAGTTAAAATTTTAGGTTTCACCTGAGCTCTGATTAATACTCATCCCCCGGGTGAAAGCTGTAATGAGTTAGGAGCAGCTGTCTGTCCATTTACACGGGAATAAATAAGGGTGATTCTCACTTCTCTGCACAAATCTGTATAAAAAGTTTGAAATTTGGGGGATTTTTGGGCATAACGTGGGGCCCAATCCCAGGGCTCCTGTTCCCAGCTCTGCCTCCAGCCTCCCGCATTCCCCTCGGGAGCAGGGTGCTGAGGGACAGACGCGGGATATTTATATGGATATATATGTAAATTCCTCGGGGACAATAAACCCCAACCCCTCGGTTTAAAGCGGGGTGATGGACGTAGCAGAATAGTTGTGCTTGATGTGCATGTGATGTCACCAGAGCACAAAAGCAGCTTACAAACAGCTTGCAGAGATTAGCCAACAAGAACCGGGCTATTCTTTTCACAAGGTGTTATTAGCATATTTTTCATCAATACTACACTTAACAGCTACTACATAGCAGGAAGTGGTATTTAACCTCTTGTTCCAATGTAACGAGATTACTTGGGACGGTTATGTTACATTCCATTCATAAAGGCCCTCCTGTGTCCAGTTAATTAGATTCACTGTTCGGCAGCTTCAGCTGGAAGGAAATGCAACGAAATGTATTTGGAATATTGACATTTTTTAAGCTCGGTTTGTCTTTCTTTAAGGCTCCACTGAGGGGGATACAAAACCGGATAAATGGCAGCATGAGAATATTCTGATGAGTTCTGATAAATATGGGGTTTAAACCACTTAAATCCCCAAAGTTTAAAGGAAAGCCGATTCTCAGAGTTATTTGAAATAGATGAACATCACTTGGCTTTTTGAGGGAAAGCCAGGTGAAACCATTTTTCCCTTGATTTGGCTCGAAAACCCTGAGCTAGGTGGGACTTCCTTGCCATAAGAAGGTTTTTTGGTTTCAGTGTATTTAGGCTTGGTTTGGAAAATGGCAGGAGCATTTTGGTCTGAATGTACAGTTGGGAATAAAACTATAAAGCAGGTGAGACTTCTGGGACACTGTATTTCTATTTCCAACAACTCCCATGCTCCTAATAGTTTCCTTTTTTTTTTCTCCCCTAAAGAATTAGTGGGTTGCAAGATGCGTGCCAGGAGTGTTATTTAAAAGATTCAATGTTAATTAACAAAAAGTAATATGAAAGGAAAAAAAACCCCACCATGTAACAGCTGAATTTATTTTGGCAGAGTTACAGCAGCACCTCCTCTTGTAGAAGGTGGTTTGTGCTTCCACAAAAAAAACTCACAAAATAACTAAAGCAGCCTGGTTTCCCTCTTCTGTAAAAATAGGGGTTTATTTTCTGTGTAAAAGAAAATTAAATTCAACAATTTACCGTAACAATGCAACTCTTCGGCTGTTTGACTGTAGTTATTGCATGCAGCAGTTTCTGTGCAGCAGCACAAAAGAGACACATTGGATCTCTTTTTTTTCCTCCTTTCCCCCACCTTCCTAAAACCCCTCAGCACCGCCCTGACCCCCTGTACCGTGTTTTAGCCAAAGCAAAACCCACAAGTGAGCAGTGACAATGTGTTTTCATGCCCAAGATAAACACTAAACAAATTAAGAAAAATTCAAGATTAAAAAAAAGAAATGTTCAAATAGCTTCTGAAAAAGCAGCTTGAAAGTTAAGTTTCTTCATCTTGGAAAACACCGTGTACATATTTCCTTGGAGCTGCAGCCAAAGCCGCTGGAATTCCTGCTGCGAACACAGACCGTGGAGCCCCAGAGCTGCATTTTCTGTGTTTCCTGCTGCTCCAGCGGGGGTTTGTCGGCAATTCCGGAGCGTGAGGATCCGAGGTCTCTCCAGCAGGACTCGCCACGCAGTTTGTGTGTTCAGGTGAGCTGGCCCTGGCCCGGCCCGGCGGTGGGAGCTGTCCAAGGGCTGAGCCCACAGCTCCAGCAGCTCCAGCAGCTCCAGCACCAGCGACATCCAGGGATGCTCTGCCAGCCCCAAACCTGCTGTGCTGAGTTATACTTGGGTCACACTTGGGTTCACACACCCAGAGATGCTCTGCCAGCCCCAAACCCTGATGTGCTGGGTCACACTTGAGTTCCACACACCCAGGGATGCTGTGCCAGCCCCAGTCGTTGCTGTGCTGGGTCACACTTGGCAAAACACGGGGGCTGTTGGTTCTCATGTGCTGTGAATTGTTCAGGGTCACTTCAGGCTCCCAGAGCAGGAGGTGCTGAGGGGATGGTGTGGGATGAGCACAAACACTGACATCTCTGAGGTCTGTCCTGGTCAAACCTTCTGCAGCCCATGGCATCCAGGTTCTGATGCCTCTCACACCCCAAGTCCTTCCTGCAAAGGAAGAGTTCCCATGTCAGCACAGGAAATTGTGCTTTGTTTCCTTGCTGGAAAACCTTTGTGATTCTACCACAGGGTTTTGAGGCTTCATAGCATCACTGTGTGTAATGAGCACCTGAAGAACCTTCTCAGCCTGTTTCTGAAGGCTTTTCTCAAGCATCTTTTCTCCCCCCAGAAGCTGTCCCAGGTTTCTGGACCTCTCCCATCTCACCTCCCACTGGTAAGTCATTAAACTCAACACCAAAACACTTCTGCTCCAATCATTGAGTAAAAAGATAAGGGATAACTATATATGAGGGATCATATTTTTGACTGTATAATGTACCAAAATTTAAATGCACGTGTTCTCCTGGGATCACTTATATGTTAAAGCTGGGCACATGTTTGTTGGATCAGACCCAAACTGATACGATCCTGCTGATGTAAATTACCCTTTGAAGCTCATCCTAAAGCATCATGGTAAAATAAATCTTTATCTTTGCTGCTTAGTCCTAACGAAAAACAATATTATTGGTACTTTTCCTGTATCAATTCAGTCAAAAGGGAATGTTGTGCAATTGCAGAGAGCAGCTAACCCTGCTGCTTGATCAACCTGATAATTAATAGGAATAGAGAAAAAGCCCTGTATTGCTGAGTGCTGATCAGGCAGCAAAGGCACTCCAAACATCTGAAGAAAAAACAGTTTGTTAATTGCTGTCTAGACAGTTTATTGCTGCAATAAGATCAAAACACAGAATACTGAGGTTTGTGGTATGAATCATGCAGACTAAACAATTGTTTTATTGCATTTACAGAGCACTTGATTTATAATGCAGTCAGCTTGGTAATAAAATTCCTCCATTGTATATCCTGAATAATTTCACCTCTTTTCACATCTCTCCCTGGTCTAATTCTATATCAAGATGTTTTTAAAATGTCTGGATGGAGAGGGGATTACTGTCCTGTATAAATAAAGCGACTTATCTCAGGTCTCTGTTGTATTCTCACCAGGCATCCAGAGTTTTGCTGGGCCTGGGGAGACACTGAGGACCAGATTTCTTGGGCTCCAGCCTGCAGTGAGTGCACAGTAAGGCTGACCCATTGCAAGAGGTTTCATGCCACTTCACATTCAGCCAGAAGGGCCAGAGAGATGCTGAAACGAGGATCTGAGATGTAAAGAGAATTCTGTAACTTTGCAGCTTTCCAGGAACTGGCTGGTCATTTAGACCTGGGGGTTTTTGTAAAGTAATTCTATAACATAATTCTGATAATGCAGGATTACAGTTTTACAGTTTGGGTTGTCCAGATAAATTGTGTATTTGGTCACTTTCTATCAACAGAGAGAATCTGTTGCTACCTGAGAGGATTTGACACTGAATTCAAGGATGAAAATAGCAGCAAAATGCTCTTCAAGGACTTCAGCTTCTATGCAGTTATTTTTGAAAGCTGAATAAGTATTTCTAGAAAGGTGCTTTGGTTTTGTGTGTCAGGACACTGGCCCACATTCCTCAAGCTTCCAGAGATTTTGGATACAAATTCAGGCAATTTCTTCCTCAAGGTCTTCAACGTTTCACGTGGAGCACTTTAACTGGGGGCTCCATCCCTGCCTGTGTTGGGCAGCTCCTGCGAATGGCCCAAAGGCACTGACAGAGCTGGAGACTCTTATGGAGAACTCCAAGACAAACTGAGAATTTGTTCTGCACACCTTTCAGCCTAATTTTGACATGATGGCCTTGAGTGTGTTACTCAAGAGCAACTTGAGTTGAGAACAACCTCCCCCACCTGCTCAGCGTCTGACCCAGGCCCAGATGATGTGTCCACTGGTCCAAAACTGGGACAAAGGGGCAGAGGATTTTATGGTGGGGAAAGGCAGAGTGAGGGGAGGGTGATGTCTGGGGAAAGGCACCAAAACGTTGTGGACACCGTGAGCAACAAATGTAGGTGCTGAAAGGTGTGAGAGACCAAAGCCTTGGGGAGTTACAGCCAGTGCTCCTCTGGCAAAGCACCTTCTCTCCCAGCAGCCCAACACAAGCTGTTACAAGCACATGGACTTGGGGGCAGCCAGCCCTCTCTTTTACATGGCTTTAAATGCTGTGAGAAGTATTTCTGTCGTTTATTGCTTCTCCATAAAGTTTTATCTTGTGCAAGTCATGATTTATTTACTCCATCCAGCACAACAGACATGTGTGCTCTCCCACATCAGCACCCCTTTACCAGATTCATAAAATGTGTTAACAATTCATTTAAAATTCATATACAAGGCGAGCACAGCTCCTTCCCAGGGCTGCACCAAGTAATATAAAGCAGCACGTGCCCTGACATATGGCATGTTGTCAACGTGTGCTCCCTCAGCTCTGAGTACTTCAGTGTGCTTTGGAGCTGCTCCCATGGCCCGCCAGTCCAACAGCACCTTCACATTTCCCAGTTATCACAGAGCTTTGGCTGCTTTTTCCTTCTCAGCTGCTGGGAAAATACAGGTTGTGAGAGTAGTTGGTTCAGAGAGTGACTGGTCAAGAGTTTGTCTCCAGCCTCTGAGTTTATGAACTGCCTGTTTTACAGGGCTTTCACCTGACCAGACTCAGCTTTTTGCAGCTCTGTGTGGGAGTTACACAAGCAGAAAGGTGAGGTGAGAACCAAAGTGAGCCCTGGGTTCTCCTCTGTGAAAATCATCTTTGCCTGTGGCTCTTCCAAGAGTCCTTCTGAGAGGTGTCACCACTGTGTGGCTTCAGTGACCTTTTCCTAAAGGCTGTGAAATATCTCTGGTTATTCCCTGGGATATTTGCTGCAGAGTACCTGCTCACAGGACCCTGGCTCTGAACCTGACCCACAAACATCTCACCTTCAGGCTCCTCACAGCAAGATGCCCCACTCTGAACCGTGGCCAGGCAAAGAAGACATGGAAGCACCACCTCAGCCTTCGTTATCTTAAGGTGTCTGACAATATTTGCATAATTCCCAACCTCAGGAGATGTGAGGGATCTGTGCTATCTCTGCAGTTCCCTTCCATCCCTTCTCTAACGGGGTCATGCACTGGGGAGCACAGTCTGATGTCTGTGAATTCCAGAGGAAAAATTATTGACCATTTTGTGCTGACTGAAATCCCAACAATAAAAGGTTGGGGTGTGGACAGGACCCCAGCGTGGGCTTCAGGCCCCAAGTGGCCCCCAGAGGAGCAGCCAGCTGGGTGGCTCTGGCACAGCCCTCACTGCATTCCTTTCCTCACACTGTTGCTACACACACTTGTGCAATATTTGGCTCCTCTGTGCAACGTGATTAATGAAACACGTCCCATTGGCACCAGCGTCCCCAGGGACCCCAAAGCAAACGGAGGCCTTTGAAGCCTGAAAGGGTCTCCAAAGCAGAAAATATTTACCACAAGATTATTAAGCCGGGCTTTACTGGTAATAAATTAGCAGCCTGTAGATGTGCCGTTATCTTGAGAAGCTGACATGAGCTATTAGAAAAAGACAGTAACAATTTCCAATGTTCATGGCTCCTTTCAATCTCTCATTCACAAGCTGCTGATGGACTTTGCCACAAACCGCCCCCCCCCAGTTTGGTGAGATGTGCCCTCCTGAGGCAGCTCCTCTGCAGAACAGAGCCACGAGTCGAGGGAGTCCTGCCCATGTGCCATTCCCAGAACTCCATGAAAGGCTCTTATAACACCCTCAGGTCATTCCTTCTCCTGCAGCTGATCCATGACTGGAAGTATTTTAAAGACACTGACCCAGAGTCCCAGCAGTTGAGCTGGGGGTGGCCCTGCATCTGCAGTTTAGGGGATGTGATCTTACCGTGCATTTCAAACCCACAAATCCCTGGTGGTGGTGGGGGGGGATGTTTACAGATTTGCACATCCCCTGCACTGCAGCATTGTATGGTAAATTATATTGGAGGCTCTCCTGAGCTCCTGAACAAAAGCCCATTGTTTGAGGGTGTTATATGCCCCACGTGCTCTGCCCAGACTTGCACTTGTATCATGAAAGTGGGGGTGAGTTCACATGAGAACTGTTTTCTAGTACTTCTGTTTGGATTTTAAATGGCATTTGTGCAGGTGCACAGCCCAAAAAAATGGCTTTTTTTCCTCAGTCTACAGAGTTGGTCCAAAATTCAGCTGTGACAAGGACTGTTCACAGCAACACTTGATTTTTAACAGCAACCTCGAGGTTCTGTGTCACATCACTGAGTACCACTGAGTTTTATTTAATGAAGATGTGTTTGAGTAACTTTCCATTAAATAGGCTCTATAGGTGAGGGGCAGTTTGTAGAGTTCAGCAAGAGCAAAACCAAGTCCAAGGCAATTGTATTTGGGGATGTGTGCAGACATTAATAAGTTCATCTTCTCAGTGTAAATGCTCCCTCAGGTCAATAAATGATAATGTTTTATTGCAGGATCAAGTCTTTTATGTCCAGCAGTAGATTCCTCATGCTCAGGTTCCTTGACATAACCTGATAACCACTGAAAATGTCCAAAACCTCTGGACAGAACTGTGGCATCTGTGACTTCCTGGCACTCAGAGTGTCCTTGTCTCTGCACCTTCCCAGTCTCCATCCCTTGGGTTTGTGGGTGTTTTTAAGCTGGACCAGTCCCCTGAACTGGGTGATTTCACAATGAGATGGGCCAGCACAGGAAGGACTGTGGTGCATGGAAGAAGCAACCTGGAGGGAGTCCTGGATTATTTGGAACCACAATTGCCTTGGAACTCTCCGTAACAGGAATTCCCAGCTCAGGTCAGTCATACCCCAGTGTGCAGCTGGTGACTGTTCCCATGGGAGAATCCCTTCCCAGCAGGGTTGTGCAAGGGGCTGATGCTCTGTCTTCCTAAATCCCGCAGGGCTGAGGCTTATTTGTACATCAAACACGGCCCAGTTGGAGTCTACCATGCAGAATTGTCCCTCTAATATAACTCAGCTGTGTATGTGTTCCATTGCAAAGAAAACAGAGCTCTGAGTTCCTTCAGGTTCCCTCATCACTGGCCACAATAGTGCTACAATATAATATAATACTTATAATATAATGCTCATTGCACTTGTGTATGTTAAAAGAGGAGCATCGGGAATAAATGCAAATTTATTCAGAATGATCTGAAATATTTGGAGTTACAGGCACAGGCAGGATCTGAGTCAAGCCACTTGTCCTACTTTCTGTCACCCAAACACTGGCCCTTTATAAATCATTAATTTCCAGACTGTTTATTATCCGGGGGAAGTAACAAAACAGTGGTATCACATAACACATCCGAAGAATGCCTTGCTCATTTTGAGAGCAAATAAAACTAAATAGCACCCAGTTGTTAGTGATGCAGCCTACGAGACCAGCACAGAAAGGGGACCTTAATCAGGCTGAGGCCTCAAAACAAACAGGGGAATGGGGGGAAAAAAGAGGTTGGACAAGACTGAGCACACTTAGACACCTTCACATGGATATTCTTTGTTTGCTGTCCCATGGAAATTGCCTCTGCTCGGCCCATGGTGGGGCTTGGGGAGTGGGAATGGTTTCCACAGCTGCTGTGGCCCTGAGCTCCCTTTCTCACAGGAATAATTTACCACCTATCCCCAGCCAGAGCATGGAGCTGAGCCACCCTTTCAAAAAATAATCATCAAAATTAATTACTCCTCGGAGAAAGCAAACTTTGGGGTGTTTTGTTAGCGTGGCCCCTCCTCTAATGCGTTTGTCACATGTCCCCCAGCAGCTGCTTGTGACAAGGCAGCGACGTTAATTCCCAGCTGAAGATGAGGAAGGGCAGGAGTGATGCTTTTCTGTGCTGTAACTTCTCTGAAATTCACCTTTCTGAGCAGCTCCAGGGGCACAGAGATGGGGAGAGGATGCTACAACCCCCCAGACACTGCCAAGGCACAGAGATCCACTCATGCACCTTGTCCCAAAGGTTGGAATATTAGATAAAATAGGTGGAAATACTGATTTATTTTGTAGCCTTTCGATGGGTTGTGCTGAGAAATGCAGTTACCCTGGCAGAGCCAGAACCTGGGCTGCTTTCATCCTGCTGAGCCTCACCTGCAGGACTTCTCATCAACTCACCTTCAGTGCCTTCCACCTTTCCCTAAAAAGTCCTCTTCAGAGTTTATACTGAGCTTGTCACTAAAATATTGTACTTCTGAAAGTGATATTACAAAACCTGTAATTCAGGCCTCGCACTTTATTTTGCTCCATATGTTATTTATTCTCTTAATGTTCCAAAATACTCTATATTTACAGTTGCCCTTTAAAGTTATTGTTAGTTACAAAATATTAGAAACGTGGTTTCATCTATAAAATGTATAATTAAATTAATCTTTACCATACTTTCCTTTACATTGCACAGGAAACATTTTAGCCTGATGAATACCATGGACATATAATTAGTACTTTATACCATAAACTAGATTACAACTTACACTGTCCACCCTGGCTCCAAAAATCCTTGCAGATTTTAATTCAATTGCTGCCCTTTATCTGGATGAAAGCATTTGAATTCAATTATTGGTAGGATTATTCGGGGTGGATTTGTGGAGGTTAGATGTGGTGGCAGTTTCTAAACACGACTTTAGTGGAAGTCTCAAATTAGGCATTTGCTTCTATATTTAGGCACCTACCAGGTTTTAAATGGTGAACATCTGAATTTTTTTCTAGCTGAGGTTTGCCTGAGTTTGATGGGAATCAAGTCTGTGTGGTGAAAGCAAAGGGAAACTTATTCTGAGGTATTTCTGAATTTCAGAGGGAATTGGACACCTGACATGCTCGGGCTCTTTTCAAAGCCCTCTCTCAAGACTAACTTTCAGTGCCTAAAGACCTTTCCAAATCTGGCAGGACACTGGGCAAGTGTTTCCCAGCAAACCCAATAAAATCTCCTGCTTATCTTTGATTTTTGCCCTTTCCGCTGCTTGGGAAACCTTTGAGATATTTTTGACATCCCTTGAGGTCAACCTGCCCCTTTTTAATTTTAGCTGAAGATAAGTTGGACGTGGTTGCAATTTAAAGACATTTTAAAAATGGGAACCTGGAATTAGCCCCAATCTCCTATATTTAGGCATCTCCCAGATTTAATGCCTGCTCAGGGGGTTGATCTCCACAGGGAGCAGGGCCAGGCCATTTATTCTCCTATTACAGAGCCAGTCCTGTGTTTATACCAGCTTGTTTAGCTTAGTCCTAATGCACATCCTAAGATGTACCTCTAATACACATCCTAAGACATGTTTATGAAAATTCTTTATAAGCAAAATATTTTACTTCCATTGAGTAATTTCAGATACAGAGCAGCCTCAGTGCTGCGGGCTGGTTCAAGCCTCTTCCTCTCTCCCTGTGCATCTTTTATTTAAAAATTCAGCCTTCAGCCCACCCACATCAACGCAGCAAGATGCAAGGATTGTAACATTTGGATCCTTGACCAGACCTGTGCTGCTTTTGTAACATATTTCAAGCAGCAGTTATTAGCCAGAAGATTAAATACTGCTTAGAGCTGGGATCTGGACTCATATTTGGGTTTAATTCTTTAACTGTTTCTTCAGAGCAGACAGCCCATCCCTGTGTGTATTCCCAAGGTGTGATGCTCCACTGTCAGCTAATTGGGAAATCTGTTCCACCCAATGGGCTCAAATCCATGGCAGCATTGAACTGCCCGAGCATCAACACAGAGCCTTGATCTTGAAAAGATCTTGGACGTTTTACTGAGTCCCCTGACCCCATTTGTGGGTGCTCAGCACTTCTGAAAACCAGGCAAGAAGCTTTTAAAGATTAAACAATAGCCCAACTCCAGCAGGAAGTAAAATCATTTAAAATCTGAAGAGAGACACGTAAAAAGGGGACATGACATTTGAAAGGTATTTTATTCTATCAGACAGCAAATTCATAGGAAATGCTTCCTCAGTGCAGTGATTTATTGAACTGTGGGATTCATGGCCACCAAGACAAGGACTTTTAAAGTTTCATGCACTGACTGCATGGCACAACTAACTATCTTTGCTTTGTTATCACTCACTGCATTTCTGCCAGGGTTGTTTCATCTCAGGCTTCAGGCTCTAATCTATACCCCTGAAGTGGTGGCTGATTCTTTCACACCATCTTCCCTGAGCATCAAATGATGTCCAGTATCAAAAGTGGTTATTGAATGAGATATGCAGCTTCCCCTCCCTTGGTTTAGTCATTTCTGCTGCCCTAAAATCAAGGTTGGGGGTTCAGGCACTGCAGGAAAGGTACAGTGCAAATGCCCCTCAGGGAGATTGTGCCTGTGGAAGATGGTGATGAGATGAGGAATAAAGCACAGCAAGAACCAGCTGCCCAGATAAAAGTTTCCCTCCCTGGATGCTGTGATTTGTCCCCAGAGTTTTATTCCTGATCCCACATGCCCTAATCCCAGATTCATTGGGATTCAGGTGGTAGCACCCAACTCAGCCTTCTCCTGCATTATTTACATTTATTCTTTCCTGAGGGGGGAAAAAACCAACCACGGCAAAATATTTTACATGCTTTTTAAACCCATAAATAAAACGAATCAAAGGCAATTTGGCAAATCTGCTTTATGGCTGGAGGCCCACTCTGGATTAAACTCAGTCTTGCTGAGGCATCTTTCCACCTGGAGGAATCTGTCCCTTGGAGCCAATGGCTCACGGTGACATCCTGTCCTGCCCCAGAGTGTTTCCCTTTATTCCCTCAGTCCCTCACCTCCTGCCATCTCTCTCCCTCAATATTTATTTCCCTTATTTTTAATACCTGTTCCTGGTTGCATCCCCACCATCCATTCACCCACTGTGATCACCAGACTAAAACCAGAGACTGAAGCTCGAATTCCCACCAGTAATGCACAGAGATATATATTGCAGGCTGAAATCTGATTTCCTGCCTGGTTTATTCATGTGCCATTGATAGGATCTGGAACACTGAATATACATCAGGTTTGGATGAATAAATTTCAGGTAAGAGTGTGATAACACCACGTTGTTCCTCATAGGGATTCAGAGGGGAAAAAAACCAACAAAACACCCACCCACCCCAGATTTAACTTCAATTACGTACCTCAAAAGCTCCACAATTATTTTAAAGTTATTTGAGATTTTAATATATAAAAATAGATATTTTTTTAATGCACAGAGATATATATTGGAAATGTTCTGTTTACTTTCTGAGGGTTTGTGACCTCAGCATGAACCCCACTGAGACCCCACACTCTCAAGCTTTCCTTTATTGTGTATCACATATTTTAAGATTACAGATCCGCACGAGAAAAGCTTCTCTTACAACCATTTGTTTCTCTGGGAACTTCAGGTCTAAATGAAACCTCAAATTTCGTGGGAGTGAGTAACCCAAAACCAGAGAGTTTGTACCAAGAAACTGCTTGATAGGAACAGTGAGTGCTCTGAATGGTCCTCATTCATTTCCAGAACTGCCTGTGCAACAGCAGATCCCTAAAATTATACGGAGGTTTGCAAAAGTATCCCCTCACATGAGTGAATTAAAACTCTTTTTTGCCTTGTTTTTTGTGCATGGATGGATGGAACATCCAGCATATGTCACAGGTAATTCATAATTACATGCAAGGCTCGATTTCTGTGTAAGGCTTGATTGGCAGAGCTCCAGGATTGCTTGGACAGCACTCCCAGGTGGGTTGTTGGGGTGTCCTGGGCAGGGACAGGGGTTGGACTTGATGATCCTTGTGGGTCCCTTCCACCTCAGGACAGCCTGTGGTTCTAGCAGATAAAACCAGGTTTCCTTGACTAGACGTTGAAAGCAGAAAGGAGCTGGTCCCCATCCCAGCCCTGCTGAGGAGAACATCCTGCCTGTGCCTGAGGAACCAGCCAAAGCCTGGGGGAGGAGATGCTGTTCTCTGGAATAACCGGAGAGCTGAACATCCCTCTCCTTGGGACTTACTGAGACTAAAAAGGTACATTTACGGATTTTGTCCTTTCCTTCTTGTACTGCACTTTCACTCCCAGTCTAAGCTGGGAGCTGGTAAATCAGCACCTTCAGGTGGAAATCCAGTGCAGAAATTGGAGGGGAGGCTGCAACACCCCCCTGGGAAAGCAAACCTGGTATTTGTGCTGTGACATGACCAAGCCTCGCCTTGTTACAGGGAATTTCGTGTCCTTCTTAAGTCTTTATTCGGTGTTTCTTCTCCTGATTAACTCTCTGCAGGCACCTACATATCGGGAAAGCTGCTTAAGTTTGGGGGACACCCCCAGTGCTTCACTGCAAAGCAGAGGAGCAGAGCCTTGGAAAAAGTTAAGTCTATGACCAGAGGGAAATCCAGCCTGGCCCAGGAAACTGAGTATTTCTTGCCAGGCTGTTTGTGCATGGCTGCCCCAAACTATTGCAGCAAAATTCCTTGTGCTGAGGCAACTCTGGTCACACAGGCAGGGTCTGGAATAACCCCCAGCGAGGCCACTGCAGCACATGGAGCTCAGTTTGCTCCCTGTACCACCCTGCTAATGCCATTAAAACCAGAGAGAAACAAAGCTGGAGGGAGAAATTCTCATGGTTTATATTTACCCCGTGCATCCAACAGACTTCCCCCCCTTCTCCGGAAGAGTTACAGAACACATTAATTGAGCTTCAGGGTGGCTGATAATTACATAATTGCAGACTAATTTCCCCTTTCTTAGAGGTGAAGTTACATTAGTGGCAAAAGGAAAAAAAAAAAAGCCCTGCACAGTCTTCTCCAAAGCAGAAATGCTCCTGCAGAAGTGAGACCTGATCCTGGCCCGTCCAGGGCTGGGCTGGGGGGAGCCTGATGAAAGGGAAAAGCGTGGGTGGTGCAGGTTCTGGGGATGGCAGGAGGCTGCAGCCCCATTTCCACACTCCCCTCCTCACTGGAGGGACCCACGAGCACTTTTTGTGGCTGTGGTCTGAGGAAACGATCCAGCTGACCCAGCAACTTCTTCTTGTTTTTTTAGTGGGTTATTTTTCAGCCAGGGCAGCACAAAGAGAACAAAGAGAGGTGGGAGCACAGGCTGGGTTAGCCATGATGCCGTTCAGTGCTGATACTCAAATCTCATGGAAATAAACTGGGAAGCTTCGGCTCAGTGAACACAAAACCCCACTTGACGAGTTGGTGCCACCATCCTTCCTCTGCCCATCTCTGCCTGCAAACATTGTGCCCGAAATAAACAGCGGGGGTGGGGGGATGAGGGTGATGGTTATTGCTGGAGATGGGAGTGGCACCAGCACCCCCAATTCCAGCCTGGATTCCAGCACCCCACCCTCTCCAAGGCCTGGCTGGCAGAACCAGCACTGCTCAAACTCCAAATGCAACTTGAAAAGGTTTGCAGGAAACAAGGCTGCAAGTGTATTTAGTGTACCAAGAATGATTTTCTAAAAAACACACAAGATGTTCTGTTTCACCTAATTCTCTGTATTGATTTCTGTGGCATCATCTTCTTCCCTCCCTTTTTCATCTTTTAATGCATTTCTGTTTCTTCCAAACACACAAAAAACCTGTTTCTTTTGCAGAACAGAACAAAGGAGTTTCTCCTTCCCAATCGGTAATTTCGTTTTCTTTTGTAATTGTAAAAAGAAACTCCTGAAAAATCAATATACTGTTGCCAAGTGGTACACAAACGGGAATGGAGCAAGCTTAGTAAATAAAGGAAATTGCAATTTTTTCCTCTCTTTGGTCACCCTTTAGTGCACGCAAGGTGACTGCCAATCTCTTTGGTGCTCTTCTCCCTTTCCTCCCCGAAAATTTTCAAGTTAATCTCGGAGATGAAAAGCAAAGTTTGAAAAGACTTGTTCGTGGAGCCAAAATTCCTGATGTCCCGAATTACAGCGACCCCCACCCCGAAGTGACTGGCTCCTTCTGGTAACCTGAGCCCGGGTTCAATTAAGCAGCCCCGAGATAAAGATTGCTCATGCTAAAGATGTCACATAACACCGGCCTTAGAAATGGCAGATCTCGACTAAAGCAAAGATACCTGTTCAGCTGCATCAATAGTTTCAACTTCTGTCAATAATTGCGTATGATTTACCCTCTTGATGTGCAGAACTGAGTGAATTTATGTGCCTAAACCTCACCAGAAGGGTGAGGAATAACCTCTTTAATTACAATGTGTAAGGGAGCATTTACAAAGCTCTGTGAGGCGTTTTGCAAGGAGCAATGTCACCTGCAAAATACACCCAGGGAGTTTGGGATGTGAGCTGCTTGTAGATCCAAGAGGGGCAGGAAAAGATGTTTTACCAGCTTGATTTGCACCTGCAATTAAACACACACGCAGGCCAGGCTAATTTATACTGAAACTTAATTGCAAGCATAAATCTTGTGTGTACAAACGACATGCATAAATAAAACCTCACCTAGAGATCCATAATCTGCTATCCAAAGGAGCCAAGAGTCCCATATCTCCTGGGTTTCATGGTTATAGGTCTCGCTTTGGGACACAGAATTACTTTAATGCATTTGTCTTTTTGCCTAAAAATACCTCATGGAGGGATGTCAAAAAAATAAATCAGGATCCAATTTGTCCTGGTGCACCTTTAAACAGGGCTGTGGTTAACAATTAATCAGCAGAAGAGTGTGAGGAAACACAAGCATGTGGGTTACAATTTATTAACTGTAATCCCAGCATCCTGTAAAGGTGCTTTGGTGCTCTCGAGTTTTCGTGGAGGGAGCCAGGAGTGAGTGTCATAGGGAACAGGTCAAGGGATTATGGATTTGCTGAGGCCATTTTTTATCTTCTAAACAGCATTTCACGTGTGGAAGGCACTTTGAGACTTCAGGGCTGAGCAATGTGCAACTGCACCGGTGTTTTTATTGTGAGTAACAAGTTTTTGATCAAGTCCAAAGGAGAAGGTGAAGAAAGGGAACATGAACATGATCCAAATTAGGTGGTTCCCTTGAAAATACCTCTCCTATAACAACTTATTTCCATATAAACTTGCATGTGTGGGGGCTTTTGTGCAGCTTGGAGGAGGAGATTGAATGAGGGTGGGATGTGGAATGACCTAAAGTTGTTTCATGCCTGGACCAGCATGGAGCATCCTCTCAATTCGCACTGGACACTTGGAGGGTTAGATTTTAATTTCATTTTGTCACATGGCTGGGCAGTCAAGAGACAGCAAGACAGGTTTTTCTTTCCCTTCCCCAAATTATATTCACTGAGGGTTTCCTCCTTGGGTTATGAGCCCACTGTTATTCTGATGAGCCTGTTTATCGTGTGACCTACTTAAGCCGAGCTCTGGTGGCTGGAGCCTTGCAGTAGAGCAAAGACTAAAGGCCACAAACAGGAAAAGATATCATACAGGGGGGGGGGGAAAAGTTTTCAGGCCTTTGTCCTTTACATGCTGCAAGGTGTCAAGCACTGAACCAGCGCCGGGACCATTGTTCAACCAACTGCTCTTTTCAAATGGAAATATCTGCAAAAGCCATGTCAGCAAAAGGAATTCTTTGCTTAAACGGTGGCTCCTCTGCTTATACCCCACCATGAAACCCTATTAGTCCATATTAGGACTTGTTACTGGGTTTTAAAGGTCCTTTCAGGCACAGTTTTAGCCTAATCTGGCTGTATCACTACCAAGGTTACCTTGCCACCTCAGGAGTCGGGGTTATAGTTTTCACCACTGCAACTGTCTGTTAAAAAATATCTTTCTGCAGGGACACGGGCCCGGCTCCATCCACACGGGAAACAGGATCAAGGATTTCCAAAGGTCTGTTGATTTTTCAGCTTTCGTGCTCCGCAGATATATTTCCTTTGAAGTGTCTCAAATAGGGTAGTATCCAATTATATTTGTAATCCCAATCTAATTCAATCAGGGACTCCAATTATAGCTGATCTGTCTCTTAATCTAGTTAAAGTCTGTAGAGTAGACTGTACCTCAGCTAACATAACTACATTAAAATTTAAGCTGTTGATCCAGGGACAACCAAGTTACAGCCAGAACTGGCTGAAAAGTGGGAGGTTTGCAGTGGGAATGGGCTAATCCTCATTGAATGCCCAAACCCTTCACCAGTTCTCCTCGCAGCCAACTCTCTGCCAAGTCTCTAATTATAAAGGGTCTTAAAAAGTACTTTTGGGCTGAGCTAAATACAACTGTTTCAGCTGTGACTTGTCCACTTGGCCCCCACTCCTGGGAGTGCACCCGGGAAGGTGACCCGAGACACACAAATGGTTGTGGGGCCTCATTTACACTCCCAAGGGGAACAGTCAGAGAGTGTTGAGGGTCTGGCAGGTACAAAAGCAAGGCAGACTGTAAAACAGATATTGGGGGACTCTGTAAAACAGAGTCCTGCTGCACCAGAGTGACTTTGGAAAACATCCCCCTGGTGAACTGGTGTGAGCCCCAGCAGGTCCTACACCAGTTTGGTCAGAGTGGAATAACTGAGCTCCCCAGGCAGGAATGCTGGAGAGTTGTGGGTTTTAATTTCTACCAGAACTTGGCCAACAAACCAGCAAAGAGGTCTCGTGTTCAGTCACACTTAAATTGAATTAATTCTGTCCCCCAGTTTCAATGTATTCACCCACCTTAAGCTGCCTTGATGAAGACTAAAGTCTGTTTGAACCATGTGGGGAGACAGTGTAGGAACCAACACTCACCAACCGTGTGCTTTGTTTGAAGAGCAGATTGAGCAGCAGCGCTGTCTCTTGCTGAACGGGGTGTCTGGCAGCAGCAACACCTCGCAGAAGACGTCTCTGTATTTTCCCAGTTTGGCCTGAACTTTCTGATCTGACTTAAAACTTGCTTAGAAAGGCACGTTGCATTCTCTTTTGACTTCCAGCCGTAACTGTTGAAGACTGAGAACGTGGGGATTTTTCAGTTTTTTATTTTTTTATCAAAGACCAGACCTCCAAAACCTGCTGATGACCTCTGAATTTCCATTAACAATTGGTTGTCAGTCCTTCACAAAGTCTGGCATGTACCAAATTCATCCACATGGAAACTGGCCAAATTTAGGAACGGGATGTAACTGATAAAAGTAATTGGAAAAAATTGCTGCAGCAGAAGAAATAGAATTAGGTCTACCATGTTAAAAAAAAATCTTATTAATCACAGTCATAAAAGCAGAAAATGAAAGCTAATTTCACTAAGTAAAAGCCTTTTGCTAAATGGTATTTTGACATCTGAAAATAATTCAGCTTCGATCTTGGGGCTTCGCTGACATGAACAAGGAAATTCATAATTCTCTCCCCGAGCTGCTGTTTCAAACCATCTCCACAACATCACAGACGATCTTTGTAAGCACCAGGAACACAGACCTGGGAACACAGACCTTTGGGAACCAAACTGAGGCCTTTGCCAGGATGGGAAACGTGTTCCATGTGCCTTTTGTGAGACGGGGCACAGTGTAACAAGGAATGGATTATGAAGCAACACCACTTGCAATTCACTCCTGGTTGTCTAAGGACACAGGGGCAGGTTGGCCTCATTTGCTTCCTACTAAATTGTATTTAGCATTGCCATCTGATTCAATATTTCACCATCACCTTCAGATACTGTTTGGTATTCAGAGAAAAAAAACAAGGCTCATAATCAAACCCCCTGAGCCTCACTCCTCCTCATGGAGGGGATTCACCATCCTCACACCACTGCTGGTCCTACATCCCCCCCCTTAAAAGGGACAATAATTAGACATCTCCAAAGGCTCCATTACAGCTTAGTGCTAAAAAAAGGGTTTGTGTACCTTGTCTGGAAGGAAAGGATCTCACAGGATTCCTGTTACTATCTGTGATGTATCATGGGGCCATGAAATTCAATGAAGACAGCACGACAAAGGCAAGTTACACCTCCCTCTGATCTTCACGTTTATTCAGAAGCAAGTAAGTGTTTGAAATGGAACAAATATTGCAGAGGGGGGAATGCTCTCCACTGAACACACAGGTAATCCATTCCTTAAAATACGCGGTTTGTGTTCCTGGGGAGAGCTGGATCTCTCATTCCCCAGACTGCAGGTGACATCCAACACAAGATTTTACAGGGGGACACTTCTCATGCCGTGAGAAATCGAGCTGATCATGTTTACCCGTGTGTGGATGAAACACTGGGGCATTTTAACAAACAGGCAGAGATTTGTTTGTTTACCTGCCCAGCCCACATGCCTCTCATTCCTCCTCCTTCCCAAAGTTACAACTCCCGGGTTATTGTGGGAGAGCTGAGTTTGAGAGGAGCAGCCCTCAAATGGATGCAGCAGCCCAGAGCCCTTGGGAATCCATGTCCATTACTTGCATAAGGAATATCATTATGAGGGTGATCGTTCTGTTTATAAACCATTCATCAATCATTATAAATCCCCCCATCATCGTAGTTATAAGGGTTAAAAACTATTTTAAGAGAGTGTCTCCTGCTTTTAGATTCAGCTGGAGTCTGGTCCGGAGGAGGAGTCAGAGCACTTGCCAATATACAGTTTAATATACATTAACTGCTTCTGAATTTGAATGTCTGGGGCTCCGCATTCAATCTTGATTAACTGGCCCAACAATGAACGTTAATTACCCTGATTTACATTGCCTACAGAACTATGGTCAACTTCATATCAGCAAACTTGAATCTTCCTAAACATGTTCCAACAGGGACCATTCAAGTGTCTTCCACAGAGAGCAGATAAGCCCTGAGAGTCTCCACTGGGAGATTTATCTTGCAATGAACTGCAGTAAGGAACAGGGGGGAGAATCCAGGAGGAAAATGAACTGCTGGGCCTCAAAATACAGTCAGACTTTTTTTTTTCTGCTTTTCAAGTTATGAAGATATGGGTAACACACAACTTGGGAAAAGGGGTTTCTATTTACACGGATGTAGATAATACATAGGGCAACTTAAAAAAAAATATGGTTTTAGCTACATTTGGATTCTGAATATAGGAAAAAAAATTATTTTAAACTTGTGTGTTCTGCCAGCAATAAACAGAGCTGACCAGAATAGGGCAGTGCAGGATTTAAGACAACGTTCTTTACCTTGGTGGGAGTTAGTGAGTGTGCACACACCTCCCAAAAACTACCAGGTTTTTCCCATTTTGCAGTGAAATTCCTGAGGGCTGGAATTCCCCGGGCTGGGCAGAGCTGTGGTTCCTGCTGCTGGCACCAGTTTCTTGTGGCAATACATAAGTTCCACGTGCTCCCGAACACGTTATCAGCCCGAGGTGGGGTGGCTGCTCTTGGAAACACGCCTATCAGGAATGATGCCTCCGCTCTGTTGGTGGTAGGAGATTGTTCCTCTGGACTTTTCTTAAAAAAATAAATAAATGTCAAGCCCGAAAAGGAAGCCTGTTAGTTTTCAAATCCAGAAGCTGTAATCATGCTAATCCATAAAATCGTGCTAAAGCCAAGCAACTGGCCTTTTGCATATGATGTAATCATCCAGTGCAGCCTATTTATAACCACCCCTGGCTGGGAACACCTTCCCAGAAAAATAGAATCAGGACAGCTTTTCCTTGGTCACATTCCTTCTCTTCCTCCCTGTATTTTTTCAGTTGGTTGTGCTCTTTCTCCTACTTTTGTTGTCCTCCCGGCCTTAAGTACAGCAACTATTAAACTCTATTTTAAACTACGTAATGCTTTCCATGTATTCTGTTTTTTCAGTGTGCTAGAGCCGTGCTGAGCGAAATCCCAGTTCTCTGAAATCAATACCAAAACTTCCATTGATTTCATATAATATATGCCTTTAAATTCAGCTCAAATGCTCCACATGAGTTGTCTATTTTAAATATGGATCTACTGTACAGGACTGTCAGTCTCTCAGCTTGACACATAAACCAGCGTGTTTTAATAAATTCATTGGTGTGGGTTGGTGGCTTTGTGTGTAATAACTGAGAATCTGTTGGTTACACTGAGCATATCAAGTGTAAAAGGAGAAAATTCATCAATGTGAATATCTATCTGTGGATCAATTGGTATCAATCTTGTTTAACAGTCTATTTCCTCAGGACACACTTTGGGAACAAAGAGCATTTCAAACTGCTGGTTAAACAAACAAATATAGAGAAGCTCTTTGGGCAAACGTGGGGGTGGAGGAAACACCAGATAAAAACAGTCAGCAATTTAAAATAAATGTAAATTTTTTCTAGTCTATATTAGTAAATACAGAGTTTCTCTTGATGCAACGTGCCCATGCAAGTGCATCGAGAGAGGGGGGTTGTAAATCCACTATTTGCTTGCAGAGGAAAGGGCAAGGAAAGTGGCCTGGAAAACAAAATTTGTCCCCTGACCTCCATGTTCAATAGTTGTCCAAGGAGGAGGGTGACACCTTCTGCTCTGCAAGATTTTTTTGAAGGTTTATGTTATCCTTAGCTAAATAAAACCCCCCTGTGAGACACTATAAAAACAAAACCAAACCACAAGAGGATATATAACTAATTAGATCAGGATGCTCTGCTTACCTTGATCTACAACATTAAGATCTTTTCATGCCTCTCCCATCCAGGTCCGCTCTCCTCAAGCACCACCAAAAAAAAATACATAATCCTGACCAGTCCTTGTATGCACAGGCACAAACTAGAACAGAATAAGCGTTGTACAAACCCCAGGGGGGTTTTGCAGGGTAAAAATGCTGCTGAAGTTACAGGTAAAAAGAGCTGGTGGTGTTGAGCAATGTCCTGTGGCTGCCTGAGGTGCCATCACTTCCTCCCTCCTGCTGTCTAGTAACATTTGGGTTTTCCACCCTACACCAACTTTCTGAGCAGCCCCAGCATCTCGGGTGGGTGTTTATCTTCACAGCAGCTTTGTAGCTTAGGGAACCCTCCGTTCACAAGAGGGAAACTGAGGCACGGACCCTGGAAAATCGTGTGCTGATGAATGCAACAGCAAGTGCACGTTGAGTCTGTCCTGAGCTGCACAGAGCTCTCCTCAACCCTGTGTCCTGCTCCTCCAAAATCGTCCCTTCACCAGATCGATCTCCCTCTCCAATGTTTTCTAGCAGCCCATTCCATTTTGCAGATACAGTCCCGTGCGGTGGTGTACATAAAATCAAAATCCAGTCGTGTCTTCCACTTAGATCTTGCAATCCACACCTTTATATATTCAAGGATCCTCATATTTTTGCTTATGCACCACCTGCCTGGCTTCATTTGGGGGGGCTGAGGTGACTCTGCCCTGTGACACTCGGGGGCTTTATGGCCCAGTAAACCCGAGCCTGGGCTGACCTGGGCTCTGCAGTCACCTCAAGCCACACGGACTGTCCCCTGTGTGCCACCCAACACTGGGGCCGGTGGGGAGGATTTAAGCGTGCTGCATCATCACATGCAGCCCAGGAGGGGAGTCAAACCCCAACCGATTCCTCTGTGTGCTAAAGCAGTCAACTTCATGCGGGAAAACGCGTTCCAAGTGGTCTTTTATCACTTACTTAAAACTTTTTCACATGAACCTTTCTCGTGCCTAACGCTCTCACTCGCTGTTAAAAATACTCCTGGCTCGATTTTGCCGGCTCCCCAGAAAGTGAGACTTTAAAGAGCCCTTAAACAACTGAACCCACGCCAGTGTAATTAGGCGCCGTCTGGATCCTCTCTTAAAGCCCCGTGAGTTGCCCACCGCACCGGCCGAGCCCGGGTGTGTCCGCTCCCCCTGGCACCGCTCTGCCCGGTCCCACTCCAGCGAGCCACAAAGGCAACAATTGGCATTGTGCGGGGTCCTGCTCGCTTTAGACACATGGGGGGGGGGGGGAAATCTTTAAAGCACAATATAAAAAGCGCAGGTGAGACAACAAATGTACTGTCCGGGGGCAGGGGAGGTGTTTATTTAGCGGGGGAGGGGCCGCTGCCCCCCCGGGCCCCGCGGGACTGTCGCCTTTGTCGGGCGGGCAGGGCGCGGGGACTACATGGCCCAGCGTGCCCCGCTGCGCCGATCAATGGGGCTGATTTGAATAATCTGTGAGCCCTTGGACTCAGGCCAATCAGCCGTCAGGGACCCATGATAAATCGCAATGCATTATTGATAATCATAATTACTCTGACATGCGCATTCCGCCCAATGGGGGTAATTTCCCAACTCTAGGAATTTGTTGTGAAGAGGAAAATAATTGCTACTATTTTGCTCCCGATGCTGGTGCACCATGTCGCGACGGAAGCAGGCGAAGCCCCAGCACATCAACTCCGAGGAGCAGCCCCCAGATGCTGCAAGTGGTGAGCGCAGAGGGGGCGCGGAGCCGCCGCGCTCCCGGCTCGGTGATGCGCGGAGGCGGCGGCGGGGCGCGGGGGGCGCTTCCCGGGGGATTTTTTTTCCACCCTCGTGCTTCACCCCCCGCTCTTTTTCCCCTCTCGGGCTCTCCCAGGAGCCCGACCCTCGGCTCCCCCCGGGCTTTTTTGGGCGCTGAGTTCGCGGAGCCCCCCGCGCGGTGTTTGTTCCGCGGGGCTGAGCGGGGCACCGTCACTCGGTTTTTTTTTTTTTTGGGGNNNTGGGGGTTTTTTTTTTTGGGGGGGGGTTGCTCGGTTTTAGGCCGGTCCCCTGCGCGGGGCTGCCCGAGGGGTGCCCCCCCAATGCCCCGCACGCACCCCCCGGGCCCGCGGAGCCTCCGCCGGGTGGGGGGGCAGCCTCATGGGAGGGGACCCCCAAATCCGCCCTCAGGCGGAGGGAATTGTTGGGGGGGGCGGGGGGCAGATGGGTGGGGGAGCAGAGGAAGAAATTGCACACAACTTCGGAGGGGTAGGAAATGCCTCGAGTTTGGTTTCCTTGACCAATTTAGCACTTTTTCGGGAGTTATTTGAGATCTTTTTGTGGGGCTTTAAAAAGAAAAAAAAAAAAAAAGGGAAAAAAATCCTCCACGCTCGGACTATTTTTGTTGGAGATCACAATCGCCCTGGACCTTTTGTAGCTTGACCTCCAGCCATCTTTGATTTCCGACTTCCTAAAATAACTCCGGTGAGCTAATGTGGGGTGTGCGGGAGCGCTTTGTATCTGGGCGGCGTGGGGGGCTTCGCCACCGCAAATCACTCTCCCATTTTTTGGGGAGCAGCTCGCAGCCCTGGGCCCGGCCACGGGAAAAGTAGAAATGTTGGCTCCGGTGAGCCTGAGCTGCCGGTGGGGTGGGCGTGCAGGGGAGGGGGCACTCGCTGGTGCGGGGAAGGGCCGGGGCTGGCATTCCCGCGGCCGAGCAGCATCTCCCCTTCCCGCAGCTCTTCCCCCCGCGATTGCCGCGGGGCTGGGCACACTCCCGTCCTGCTCCCAGCGCGGGGCTGCGGTGGGGAGGGGGCACTGCCCGGCTGGGGAGCGGGGCTGACCTGGGTGTTGGGTATTTTCACAGTTGTTGTACCCGAAGGTCTCTGTGTGTCCCCTCAAGAACTTTCTTTGGTTCTCTTGCCATCCTTTAGGATTGGTTTTGTTTCCATCCCTAGAACTGATCAATACCTCCGCACGTTAGAGAAGCTGCTTATTCCCAGCCCGCAGGAGGTTCGGGCTCTTGAATTTTTTTTTTTTATTCCCCTCCTCCCCCTCTCTTCTTTGAGTCGAAATGTGCAATTGTTGGGTCCGGTTAATGGTGACTTAAGAAACAGCATGCTGGCCAGAAGGCAATAAATCCCATGTTTAATGCATGACTGTTTTCCTTTGTGCATATGGTTAGGTTGGGGGATGGAGGTGATGTTTCCACATGTAAATCTCTGCCCGCTGCTGGAAAGGCACCTCGGGCCCCGCGCTGAAACAAAAGGGTTAATCACTCCTGATGCGGCCGCTGGGGCGGGGGAGGTGTGCGGGAGGGAGGGAGGGAGGGAGGATCGCTCACACCGCGCTCTCCGGGGCAATGGCCAGCTGCTTTTTTGTTGGTGGTGGTGGGGCTTTTTTTTTTTTTTTTGGTGTCCCTGTTCTCTTTTTAACAACCAAACTCTGGGTGAAATCCCTCTGGGAGCCGCTGCACAGGCCGGGGGAGCTGGGGAAGCTCCGGCCGTGCTGGACGGGCGGCTCCGGCCGCTCCTGGGGTTTGGGGGGCCGGGGGTCGGAGGCGGTCCCGCATTGAGTCCCATCCTGCGGCATCTCCGCTCGCACAAACACGAACCGTGGCTGCTGCTCCGCTGCCTTTGGCCGCCCGCTAATATCCAAAATCGCCCCGATAGTCCCCGCTCCAGGTGTGCCCGTGAATAATTAGCGATAAAGCTGCATAACAAATTCGAAATTTCTCAAGGATTTGCCTGGGCCATTGTGGAGGATATACACAGATTCCTAATAATAAAATAAAGCCCTTATCTCCTCTTTTGCAAGTGTTCCCTTTTTTCGGAGGGCGATTTGGGACCCACCTCTGCGAACAATGCAGCGGGTTAAAGTGTCCCGCGAGCCTGGGGAGCCATTAACAGGTCAAAAAATCAGCAGGTGGTCACTGGGGAATAATGCTACATACTGAAAATTAGCATTTCCACAAAGGGCTTGAAAATACCCATTGTGTTGGATTGATGCCATTAAAAATCGGATCCATTCTTAAAAATACAGTATCAAACTACTACTTTAATTTTTTTTTTCGGCATGTAAAACTTACTTTATCTAAATGCCTGTGTCGTGCGCTGAGGTCTGCAGAAGTGGATAGAGGGGTGTTGAACAAGGAAAACCAAGTTTGGTGGTGGTTTATTTTGCGTATAATTCCCGTTGCCCGAAGCTGCCGTCGGGGCTGGCCCGGCCGGGAGCCCCGGGGCGCCGGAGCATCCCCCGGGGTGCTGCCGCCGGGGGCAGGGGCAGAGGGTGCCNTGGGGGGCCGGTGCCCGGTTCGGCGGCGGGAGCGCGGGCCGTGAGTGCCCTCCACCGACCGGCGACGGGACGTCCTCCCGCCAGGTGACTCCCCAAGGGCCAGTCTCGCTCCCCTCGGGGAGCCCCTGCCAGGCGCCGTCGGTGGGGCGGGATTGGGGCCGCGCCCTCGGGAACCGGCGCCTCGGAGCTGCGGCCGCCACGCGTGTTCTGCCGCTTGCTTTGCTCCGCGGGAGCCTCTTTATTCACCGTGGGTTTGTTCTGCCTTTGGCCGAACATGCCCGCTCGAATAGGTGGATAATGAAAAGGGTGAATCAGTGGGTGGGTAATTAAATAATTAAAGCCGTGAGAGGGAACCCGAACGCACGGGAAGTGCTGGTTGTAGGTGTAACGCTGTCGGGTGGGAAAAGTGCGGCTGAATTTAGTGAAGAAAACATCAAGGCCCTTGGAGTGTTTGTGTAAGTTGTGCATTTTACTTAAAGGATTGATTGTTGCCGTTAAAGACAATGCATTAAATGGTGTTTGATAGAGAAGGGAAAAATTAGGCGGTTTACAGTTCTTTTCATCTAGGAACAGGAAAAAGCATTAGGGGATTAAAGCACGATGGGAGAGCAAGTGGGAGCTGCGGGCAGAGGGTTTCATGTCTAGGGCTGGAGTGGAGCGTCGAGAATCAATCCCTGAGGAGGCAATTTTAGCTGGGGAAGTGCATGATTTTGTCAACGCTGAAGTAAAATTTGATCAAATGTAAAGTAAGCTCAGCGAAGGTATCGAACCTCCTGAAAAGAAAGTGAGTGGGAAAACTGCTTCATCCCAATTAAAGAGAAATACAGTTGGGGGGGGGGGGAACCCCAAATCACTGATAGCTCAGAGGAGTGGTAGACCAGCAGTATCCTTCTTGAAATCACATCAAACCAGACTTACTTCACTCTTCTTTTACCAGTTGCCTTAAAAAAAAATCATTCTCGAGCTGTGCGCATTTTATCAGCCCTCCTTGTCGATGACCGCCTCGTCCTACACAATAGTGGATTTTTTCCATCCATTTGCCAGTGATTCAATCTAACCCCCCTGCTGGGTTTACTGCATTCTNCCTCTTTATTCACCGTGGGTTTGTTCTGCCTTTTGCCGAACATGCCCGCTCGAATAGGTGGATAATGAAAAGGGTGAATCAGTGGGTGGGTAATTAAATAATTAAAGCCGTGAGAGGGAACCCGAACGCACGGGAAGTGCTGGTTGTAGGTGTAACGCTGTCGGGTGGGAAAAGTGCGGCTGAATTTAGTGAAGAAAACATCAAGGCCCTTGGAGTGTTTGTGTAAGTTGTGCATTTTACTTAAAGGATTGATTGTTGCCGTTAAAGACAATGCATTAAATGGTGTTTGATAGAGAAGGGAAAAATTAGGCGGTTTACAGTTCTTTTCATCTAGGAACAGGAAAAAGCATTAGGGGATTAAAGCACGATGGGAGAGCAACTGGGAGCTGCGGGCAGAGGGTTTCATGTCTAGGGCTGGAGTGGAGCGTCGAGAATCAATCCCTGAGGAGGCAATTTTAGCTGGGGAAGTGCATGATTTTGTCAACGCTGAAGTAAAATTTGATCAAATGTAAAGTAAGCTCAGCGAAGGTATCGAACCTCCTGAAAAGAAAGTGAGTGGGAAAACTGCTTCATCCCAATTAAAGAGAAATACAGTTGGGGGGGGGGGGAACCCCAAATCACTGATAGCTCAGAGGAGTGGTAGACCAGCAGTATCCTTCTTGAAATCACATCAAACCAGACTTACTTCACTCTTCTTTTACCAGTTGCCTTAAAAAAAAATCATTCTCGAGCTGTGCGCATTTTATCAGCCCTCCTTGTCGATGACCGCCTCGTCCTACACAATAGTGGATTTTTTCCATCCATTTGCCAGTGATTCAATCTAACCCCCCTGCTGGGTTTACTGCATTCTTCTAACTTATTGGATAACTAGATGCTGAGAGATAACATTCCTGAAATTCGGGGGTGGGGAGATAAAAAAACCACAGTAGAACTCCTGTCCCTGGGAAGCCTTTGGAGAGGGTTAAGTGAAGTGCACCAGCAATTGTTGTGGCAGGGCTCTCCCCGGTAAATCCTGGTACAGTACGTGGGCAGAGCTGAGCCCCTGGCATGGACCCCTCCCCTATTTCAGGCCGTTAATTCACGTTGGTGATTAATTGCTGGGGTCTGGGGGAGATGAGGTGCTGTGGTTGCAGCCCTTGGTGCTGCACAGAGGATGTACCTGAAAATCAAGATTAGGAGTTTCATAGGGGCTGCTGGGTTTTTTTTTAAAGAAACAGTAAATTCTCCTTAATTATTCCAACTACTGCACAGTAACTCAGCGTCCTGCTTCTGCCTGTACCTAAAAGCCTTTGTGAGATGAGGGAAGGCTTTGTATTCACTTTTTCTAGAGTAGAAGGGGAAATAAGGCATAACTTCCCTATTTTTTGTGCAGCAAGTAGTTTCAAGCTCTGAATTGAATTTATTTGGAGTCCTAAGCTAGTACCTTACTGTCAGGGGAACTGGACATTAAAATATGTGACGGAGGCAGCAAGAGCTGGCAGGGACAGGGCTCCAAGTTCTGTATCATGTACTGGTGGTACTTGTCTGCAAAGTAGATTTTGGGTACCTTTTTTTGTAGAGTTAACACTAGAGGCATCAATTTAATGGTATTTGTTTCAGTTACAGAAGTTGTTGGTGCTGAAGGAGAGGGAGGAAAAATAAATTTAGTTCATCCTGTTTTTCTAGGAGGCATCCAAACATTTTTGGTCCTGGCTGTGCTGAGAACTCCTTTTCTCCCTGTTCAAGGACTTGTAACCCAGAAGTGTGTGTGCTTTTATACATCCAGATTGGGATTTATTGCTCTGTAGATCACAGCAGAACAGGCCTCCGATGCTTGCAATCTTTGGTGATTGATCAAGTGTTATTTTTAACAAAGAAACTTTCCCATTCACTTTATGCCACACAACCTTAACCGTTGAAGTTTGGTTTGCTGTACGTACCTGCAGTGCCCTTGTTCAGCTGAGAAGAGCCCCTGGAGAGCTTTTACACCCTCTCAAACAGCCCCTTGGTGTGCTGGGCCATCCTTCCCCTCCACCCTGCCCTGTACAGGATATACACAAGTATCAGATGTGCGGTTCAGTCACACCTTTCCAGTGAAAGCCGCAAAGAGCTCCGGTGCTTGCAGAGCCTTGGGTTCGCCCTGTGAAACCCTGGGTGCTGCTTTGGGGGGACCAGAGGGGGATTACTGGAGACACGAGGTCTCATGACACCAGTTGTGTTGGGTGGTCTGGGGCTGTGGGAGGCCAAGTCCTTTGTTACTGCACCCTTGGCACCCATCAAAGTTGGCCAGTTAATGGGAGTTCCAGGAGTTTCAGCCGATGGGGGCTGGAATACAGCTGGAGCCTTCCCTGTTTCCCCTCAGCTCTGAAGTTTTACCTCCCAAATACTCCTGCCCACCTGCCCCAGTCCTGGCCTGCCCCGAGCTGGGTGTGAGTTTGTTGTTTGAAGGATGGCGAGACTGAGCGAAAACATCCTGTTTTGGTTTAGAGTTTCTCTTAACCTCCATTCCAGTTCTGATATTTCTCCGAATGATTTTTGTTGGTCTGCATGCAAGTTGTGCTCAGTCTGATCTGTGGGTGCTGGTGGTGGAAGGGCAGGAGTGGACGTGGCTTTCCTGCCCCTGCTGAAAAGGGGGTGAGTTGCAGATGCAGCAAAACGGGCTCAGAAAGAACTTGGGTGTGTTTTTGTCACTTGGATTGTTTCTTTAATAATGGCCAGTATCAGTGTAGGCTCATACCTGTGTGGGGGTTTCTATGAGTTAATCATCTCTTCTTTGCTGCTTTGTCTTTTTAGAGGTGTGGGGGTTTATTTGCCTGATTTCCAAGGATTTAAAGCTGGTACATATTGGCCTTTTGTCAGCCCTCTTTGGTTGTAATTAGTTTCATAAAGGCGGAGTGGAGGTAGTTTAATAGATCAGTGTACAATTAAGAATTGCTCTGAAGTTCCTGTGTTAACAATTCTATATGAATTTCTAGGATATGGTTACCAAAGAATTAGAACCTTAGGTACAACTTCAATTAAGCTCATGTGGTGTTTTGTTCAGGGTTATTATATTTTCTACCTTCCTTATGTTGCTTTTAGGCTGTCTTGCAGATGCTGCCTTGCTGCACTGTTCCTTTTTTATCTTTTAAACATCCTCTTTGAGAGATTTTGGATGAGCTTCTTTTCACTGAGCCTTGTGAGAGTCCTTTTATATTGTTTTTATTGGAAACACAACTGAGCTGCAAATTTCTTTAGGGCTGCAAAGGAATTGGCATCAAAATCTAGAGCAGGACATGACTGATTTGCAAACTTTATTCCAATGTGTTGCAACTCAGGTGAAGTCGGTGACAGTAAGAATAGTGAGTACTTCATCTAAATCGTGCAATTAATAATGTGATTTTTTTTTTTTTATTTTAAGGGAGTCCACAAGACGTCCCAGGTGATAGAGATGGTGAAATGAGTTCCAAAAGGTGCCGCACCGAGGAAACCAAAATCTGTGAGAAATGCTGTGCAGAGTTCTTTGTTCTCTCTGAATTCCTTGAGCATAAGAAAAATTGCACTAAAAATCCGCCTGTTCTAATCATGAATGACAGTGAGGGGACAGTCCCCCCTGAGAGCTTCTCCGAAGCTTCTCTAGGGAACTTCCCGAGTGACCGGATGGACAGCAGGACACGCAAGGACATTCAGGCAAAGGGCTGCACTGGCTCCATGGAAAAGAGAGAAGGAAAAATGGATGCTGAATCAGTAGGAGGGATGTACCTTAAAATAGAACCTCCCGTCACGCCTGCGGCTCCTGGGCTAAGCTATCTACCAAAACCCAAAGTACCAAACACTAACGTGACTTTGCAGACCATACGTGGCACTAAAGTGGCCGTGAACCAGCGCACCTCTGATGCCATCTCCTCCTCAGCAGCCGGCTTTAATGCTATCCCCATGATCCTGGAGCAGCTCGTGTGTTTGCAGCAGCAGCAACTGCAGCAGATTCAGCTGACGGAGCAGATCCGCATTCAGATTGCCATGATGGCTCCCCATGCCCTGCATCCTTCTCTGGCAGCCGCTGCTGATCCGCTAAAAGCTCTGGGCGCTCACATGTCTCAGCAGCTGTCGGCTGCCGTGGCTTTAATTGGACAGAAAGCTGGAAGCCAGAGCCTATCACTGGAATCCTTGAAGCAAGGAAAACTACCTCATTCTAACACTGGCATTGCAGCCGCCAGCTCGCTGGCTGCTGGGCTTTCCTCCTCCTTCCCCCTGAAGCCGGAGGGGAGCCGGAGCCTCCCCGGCTCCATTTCTCAGTTCCCGAATCCTTTGCTACCTCAGTCCTCCGGCTCGGTCATCTTCCAGAATCCGCTTTCGGCCGTTTCTTCTGTAATAGATTCCTCAAAGAAGGGGAAGGGGAAACCTCCCAACATCAGCGTGTCTGAGAGCAAACCAAATGCAGAAGAGCCGTTCTTCAAACACAAGTGTAAGTTCTGTGGGAAGGTCTTCGGCAACGACAGTGCCCTGCAGATTCACCTCCGCTCCCACACCGGGGAGAGACCGTACAAGTGTAACATCTGTGGTAACCGCTTCACAACCAAAGGAAACCTTAAAGTGCATTTTCAGCGTCACAAAGACAAATACCCCCACATAAAGATGAATCCTTACCCGGTTCCTGAGCACCTGGACAATGTTCCCACTAGCACTGGAATCCCATACGGGATGTCTGTGCCCCTGGATGAGTCTAACCTAATTGTGGATAGCAAACCTCTCCTTACAACTCTGCCTACCTCTGCGGCTGCCGGGGCACCTCCCGCCATCTCCAGCCTCGCGGGCATTAAGGAGTCTCTGCCTGGTACGTTCTCCAGTGATCTGCAGTCAAGGCCTTCTCCAGAGAGTGAGGGTGGCTCCTCCTCGTCGGGAGCGGTCGGTCATGAGTCGGGAACAGAGCAGAGCTTGAGCTCACCACAAGCCACCTGCAGCGTGAGCATCTTCCATGTAAGTGGGTCAAACGAGCAAGGCTCGGAGACATCGAAGCTTCAGCAACTGGTTGAAAATATCGACAAATCCACTGCTGACCCCAACGAGTGCCTGATCTGTCACAGAGTGCTGAGCTGCCAGAGTTCACTCAAAATGCATTATCGTACTCACACCGGAGAGAGGCCGTTCAAGTGTAAAATCTGTGGCCGTGCTTTCTCCACTAAGGGCAACCTTAAAACTCACTATGGCGTCCACAGGGCCAATACTCCTTTGAAGATGCAACATTCGTGTCCTATTTGCCAGAAGAAGTTTACAAATGCAGTTGTGTTGCAGCAGCACATCCGCATGCACATGGGGGGACAGATACCCAACACCCCAATGCCAGAGAACACCTGTGACAGCTCTGACGTGGATCCTGCTGTGGCTGAGAAGAACGGAGACATCAGTCGCCCAGACGAGACCGTGGAAAGCATAGAGATGGAGGAGGACATGGACTCTCAGGATGGCCCCAGGAGTTCTTCAAAACCTCCTACTCCTTACGATGCACAATCAGAGTCCCCAGCTACGGCAGCCGCCTTCTCAGGCGTTACAGCACTGGAGAATCAAATGAAGATTGTCTCCTCTTCTTTGAATTTGCAGCGGCAGAGCAGCTTGAAGTCTAGTGACAACGGCTCAGCAGAAAGCGATGGCATGACAAATGATTCATCCTCCGTGGCAGGAGATGCAGATTATCAGAATGGCAGGAGTCCCGCTGCCTCCGAGTCCGCATCGATCCAGGCTCTGTCCCCAGCCAACAGCCAAGCGGAGAGCGTCAGGTCCAAGTCACCTGCCTTCAACAATCAAGAAGATTCAGGCCCAGGAAGTAAATCAGAGGGTTGTGAAAATGCTCCTGCAGAAATGGAAGGGATTGTTGGTGCTTTGGATTTAACTTACGGCAATATCGGTCGGAAGATCATTAAAGAAGAGCCTGGGTTACACTTTGCAAATGGAGAATATGGTGAGTCATTTGAAATGCTGGTGATAATCTGAGGTGGGGCAGTAACATCAGAGGAAATTTTCCTCTAAAAGGACCTCAGCTTTCCCTCTTGTGTTAGGATAAAGACATGCCCTGTAAAGTTTCCCTGACAAAGTCAAATTCAAAATTCAGCAAAAGTCAAAGGTGTAAGTGCTGTCATCTCCTGCAGGGGGGTAGCATGGAGGTCCTTAAAACTAACAGAGTCTGTGCACTTACTGCCTTTCATAGGCCCACCTGATACCTCCTTATAGTTATTTCAAGATACACATTTTTGTATTGTGGAAAACTTGCTTATCTCAAGAATGTGACGTGGAAACTTTGGAATTGTTTGTGGGGCTTTCGGGCTGTATAACATTGAGGTTAATGACGGTTTAAATTTAAACTGGAAGTGCGACTTTCTAACTCACAAGCTCACCAACTAAGAACAGGGGTGAGCCAAGGTATTTTGGGGGGTGCTGGGAAGAGCAGTAGCAGCTCTGCAGATCCCTTCCTCGGGCTCCTGCAGCTCCAAAGGCAGGGCCTCCGCAGCCCTGGCCAGACGTGAGCTTGGAAGCAGAACGAGGTGGGGATAAACATCGCCTTTGCTTTCTTTGCAGGTCGAAGTAGCATTCCAGCTGCTTTCGTGAGAGCCCCCCCAGCCCTCATCAAGATGGAGATGCCCAGCGACCGCCCCATCAGCACTAGCCATTTCCTTGGCCCGCCAGCCCTGTCCCCTGGTGTTGCCCCTCTCCTCGTGCCACGACCCAAGTTCTGCCGTCCCACCAAACAGCACATCTGCACTACATGTGGGAAGAACTTCTCCTCTGCCAGTGCCCTGCAGATCCATGAACGGACCCACACTGGGGAGAAGCCCTTTGCCTGCACCATCTGTGGGAGAGCCTTTACCACAAAAGGAAACCTGAAGGTAGGTTGTCCCTGCATTGTCACCTCTGACATCTCCATTAAGGCTTCTGCTAATACTTGACTTGCTTCTGGGGACGGCATTGATTTCCTTTTAGTTCCTCAAGTAGCTGTCTTTGACTTTTGTCTCTTCCTTCCTGAGTTTCTTCACATAATTTCTGGCTAAACACTGTAGTGAACTCACCTGCAGGTCTTTGCTGCTGCCCTTGACTTCCCTGTTGGGATGGAAGGGAAGGCTTAGCCCTTGCTAAGCAGATTGCTTTTTTTCTTTTAATTTGGATGTGCCAAGGCAAACATTTCATAGACTGAGTGCTACAAAATGCTGCCTACGGAGTAAATGCATTACACTGCACTGCTTGAAACACTGAGATGAGGAAGGGATAAAACAGGATAATCCTGGGATGGCACAAAGTGCTTGTGGATTGTCTGAGCACTTGCTGAAGAAGTGCTGTGAGTGTGTCCTTAATGTCAGATGAATTTGCCCTATGAAGGACTCGAAGCTCCCTCAGTCACAGAGAGGCTTCTGCTTTCCTGTGAGAGCCTCTTCAGGCTCTTCAGTCCTCTTGTAGAAATGGGAGATAAAACAGTGGGGAGAGGAAATCCTCTGCAGTTTGGGAACAGTGCCTTACTGGAAGCACCAGCAGAATGTGGTGTGGATGATTTCAGCTTTGGTGAACCTCTCTTGCCAATTACTTGTTGGTTTTTTGCATTAACCACTATTTTTGTATTGTAGTCCATTCACAACATATAAACTGGTTTTTTTTCTGGGGAGAGAGAGGGGCATCTTTGCCAACACCACTTAAAAACCTGTAAAACAATCCTCCAAGCCCTTCAGCAGTAAACTCTAGAGAGCCATGGTAATGTCAGGCAGTGGAATGACTGCTTTGAACATGCCAGGAAGGGAACATTGACAGGAACTACCCAGTTTAAATATTTCCATGAGAGCAAATGGAGCAAACGTGGCTTCTGCTGTAAGCCAAGCAGAACTTGGGTATGCCCTGAAAGAAGTGCAGTATTAATGATTCTCTCCACTTTTCCCTCCCCACTCTGGAAGGTCCATGTGGGAACTCACATGTGGAATAACTCAGCCAGGCGGGGGAGAAGGCTTTCCATTGATAACCCCATGGCTCTGCTGGGGAACGATCCCAAGAAGGTGTCGGAGATGTTCCCCAAGGATATCATGCCTCCCTCGGTGAGCATTGACCCCACGGTGTGGAACCAGTACGCGGCAGTCCTCAGCAACGGCATCGCCATGAAGACCAACGAGATCTCTGTGATCCAGAGTGGTGGGTTGCCCACCCTCCCCGTCACCATCGGGGGTGGCTCGGCCATAAACACTGCCACGGTCTCCAAAATGGATGGCACCCAGTCTGGGACTGGTTCTGAGGCGGAGAAGGCCAGTGGTGCTGCTGCAGACAATGTGCCAAAACACCAGTTCCCTCACTTCCTGGAGGAGAACAAAATTGCTGTTAGTTAAAGACTCTAGTGAAGTTGACGTACAGAAAGAACAAATATATATATACACAAACATATATTTTTAAGAGATTCCACTTCAGCCTCCTATTTTCCTATTGACGTGCAAATGATTTTATGGTTGTCTTTGTAAGAGTTGCCCAGAGTACAATCATGATATTGCTTTGCAAATAGTAAATAATAAAAGATTAGGATTTCCTTCTATTTGGAAAGATGCGGGTCTTGCAAAGTAGTTCTTGTGTGTGACTTTAATGTGTACAGCCTTACAGAAGTTTCTGCAACTTGAAATTCCAAAGGTTAGAATATTTACCTCTGTTTAGAGTGATACTTGGGGGTTTTGAAGAGAGTGGAAGCAACCTACTGTTGATGGAAAAGCTTCTATTTACTGATGAGAAATGAAAACTGAATGCGGGTAAATATCCTAGGATGTCTGCCACCCTCCTAGAGAGAATTTTTCTGTTTGGATTTTTGGCTCTGTGTGGTTTCTGAATGTACTTTTTACTATAATGGCGATAAAAACTACAATTTTTTTTTTAAATTACCTTTCTTTTTTTTTTTCCCCTCAGAAGTTCTATGGAAAGATTTTTGCTCTTTTTCTTTAGTCACTGCTCCTAAGTAATTAATTCTCTGTGTTGTTGACTGCTGCTTATTTAATACTACTACTAGGACAGTCCTTCAAGTGTAGTGCCAAAATTCCTACTTCCAAAGATGTGCAGTTTTTCCTAGATTGTTTTATTTCAATACCGAGAGCCCCAAACAAGCATGGGTGGGTGGGTATGTACGTATATACTTTTTGTTGTTGTTGTTTCCTCTTGAAAGGGAAGACTTGCCTTGGGAAGTCAGGTCTAAAAGCTCTGCAAGGAATTTCAGGTGACTGTTGCAATTTGGAATGGAAACTGGTTTCCTTAGCAAGAGACTTTTTTTTTTTTTTTTTTTTTTTTAATTTGAGTAATTTAGGAGATCAGTCTGTGTAAACCTGTATTTAAAATATGAAGTATTCACGCTTAGGTTAAATGTTTTGTGGGTTTTTGGATGGCATTCCTGTTCTGGTCGTTAAGTTTCTTGGTGGTCTGTGAATTAACATTCTACCAAAACGTAATTAATGACCCCATGTGTATCGTATGAAGGTTGCTGGGATAGTCATCTGGATTCTAAGTTATCTACCTCATTTTTTTCCTTTTGTAGTTGTAGTGTCTATTTTTCTATTAATGACCACTGTAATGACTGAGATTTCAAGCAGATGCTTCCATGCACTATGTGAAACCAAAACCTGATGTATTAGTGGAAGCACCTGAGGAGTTCCTGGCCTGCCCTTTTCACTCTTCCTCTGGCGCCTGCTGGAACTGGCTGGGATCTGAACCGGACTGGGAAGTGAGCATTTGATATGGATGGACTGAAGGATGGAAAGAAAACCTTTGCTGTCGACTGCAGGAAATCTTCAAGTCCAGTCTCTGTTGTGGAAGGCCCCAAAAATGCAGATTACCAAAAGTTTGTGTCATGTTGTTGCACCCGATTCTTGCTTATGATCTCTGTATGCCGAGTTGTGCCTTTCCTGCTGGACTTGTGAGTAAGAACATACCAGTACCTGTTTACACTGTAAAATGGATATTGTTACATAGACCATGCAAAAGGCATCCCAATTGT
Source organism: Pitta sordida (assembly GCA_013390025.1). Classification (NCBI taxonomy): domain Eukaryota; kingdom Metazoa; phylum Chordata; class Aves; order Passeriformes; family Pittidae; genus Pitta; species Pitta sordida. The sequence continues at coordinate 208,018 of WEKX01007699.1, forward strand.
CACGTTTCTACGTTGTGAATGTATGGTTTTTAAGAACTCTGTAGTTTTTGAGTATCTACTGATGCGTTTCTGTTGACATTTTTTTGAGAATAAATTTTGGGATGGCTTTTTTCACACCTCAGTGCTTACATTTTTCTGGCAAAGCTTTTGTCTCCTGAAGAGTGAGTTCAGGAGGTAGGGCTCTGTCAGGGACTTTAAATCTGTTGTCTAGTTATGCTTTAGTTCATTAATTAAAGCAACAGAGACCAGGTAGGAATGGAGGAGTCTCTAGATCAGTCCTTGGGAACAGCTGAGGGCTGAGGCAGGGATGGGGATGTGCCAGGGATGTTGATTTCCACACTAGAATAGAGTGACAGGAATATGGGCAATAATTCTTGTACTGTGGTCACCCTAGAAAAGGAAGAGAGTGTTAAGGTGTCAAATTGCCTGTGCCAGAGGATGCTGTGGAAATAACTTGCCCTAAAGAGCAAAAAAAACCAGTTCTGGCAACAGCCCTGATAAAATGGGAAAGGGCTGAGATTGATTCTTGCCACCTAACCTGGCAAAGGTACTTTGGGCTTGGGAGGTGACAGTGGAGGAAAAAGGTGCAGAACCAGGGAACCTTTCCAACACCAGAGCTGCCTTCTCCTGGTGCTCCTTGCACAACACTTGGGAGTGCAGAGAAGGGCAGGAAGGAAACACTTGTTCTCTAGGCTCTAGTGCCAGGGATGAGGAATTCTGGAAGAACAAGAAGAGCTGTGGGGAGGGCAGGACCAGGTGTGAGTGCGAGATGGTCGGGGAAGGTGGGCAAAATAAACACAGGAGCAGGCCAGGTAGCACACTGGGTATGCAGGGAGAGGTGGAAGGCACACAATGCTGAACTGGTTCAAAAGCAGCACCACAATCCCTGGAGGCACAAAGTATTTGGAGCAAGGGATGAGAACCTGAGGAGTGAGTACAGCAAGAGGCCTCTTGGTGGTGGTAAGTAAAACTGAGCTCTGTATTTGTGTTCTGCTGTGCCCAACTGCTGAGCTTACAGCTTGCTCAGAGCAGTTGTTGCTCTGGGTACCTGTGTGGGTTTGGTGATGGAGCTGCTGCTCTGTCCCTTCAAAGAGTGGGCTGCATTTCAGGCTCATTTCTTGGGCTGGTGCTGGGTATGTGCTGCCTGTCCAGGTTTAACTGCAGCAGCCTGAGGAGCAACGTGTGGTGGGAAAGAGTTGATGGTGGGTTTAGAGCAGAGGTGGATCCTGTCTAAGGACCTGCTCTAGTTGGGAAATGGCTCTCCAGTATGGGCCAGTACCCTGGCTTAAAATAACCTGTGACAAAAGGCCTTTTCTCCACTGATAGTTCAATAGGAAGTGGAATCATAATGCCATGAAAATATGTTGGCAGCAGGAGCAAGAATCCAACAAAACCTGTCCTCCAATTTGTGCCTCTAGTATCTGTTGCTGTCTCCTCATCCAAACAACTGAGGTGTGGAGTCTTTCTTGTGCCCCAAGGGCTGAGCACACTCAGTTTTACCTCAGAAGTTGCTAAGCTGTGCCTTGTCATGACTTAGAGTATAATGACACGTTCAGACCTTTACTGCCTTTAGCTTGGCCAGCAGGCTGGAAATGAGGAGGGGGCAGTTTTTTAAAGCAGAAGTGTTGGTCTAGAAAGAAAACTGCTGGGAAATGAGGCAGTGAGAGGTTTTGTCAGACAGGTGGGTGATCACCCTGCAGCAGAGGGTTTCTGGGGGAATTGTGCCTGCCTTGGCAGAGTGGGCAGCAGTGACATCAAATGATGTGACTTGGCACAGAGACACTGCAGGGCTTTGCTCTCCAGGCCGCGGTGTCAAGTGCTGGCTGTGCCCAAGGCTGGGACTCGGTGACACGGCAGCTCCAGGCTGGAGTGTGGCAGGAGCCCTGCCTGGCTCAGCTGCTGCCAACACCTCATGGATCTTATCCACTGTGTGCCCCTGTCCCCACGGCAGGAGCAGGCTGTGCCTTAGGGGGATTCCTGCTGTATTTGCCAAGCAAGCAGGGCTGGGAATTGCCTGCTGTCCCACGTGTGAGAGCTGAACCAACACCTTCTGAAACTCAGCGTGGTGGAACTCGCCGCTCTGGCAAGTGAGTTCCGTTTACAGTAACTGTTGTGTCTTAACAATTAAAGAGGAGAATTGATTCTGTTCTTCCCTTTGCTGATGTAAATTAGCAGCAAGTTTACTGAAGCTAATGTAGCTGGCGCGGTGTGAGAGCAGAGTGAGCACGGTATGTGCCCTGTCTCTGCTCATTAGCCTCTCTTCTTGCCTCAAGGACTTTCTGGTTCTTGTTTGTTATTGCTTCCTTTGCTCATCGTGCAGAGGATTTCCAGGCTGTTGCTTTTGTGTAAGTAGCATATTTGCTTGTGGGAGATAAGGTAAAAGTCAGCTTACTCAAAATGCTAAATTTGAACTTAAAAGTTGTATTGCTCTAAGAAAAAATAAGGTCCATTACGTACATTTGCTTTATCTTAATACCCCCAGTATTCCTCTAGAGAAAGAGGGTAGGTTAAAATAAATCTTTCTGTTCAAAACTTTCCAAAAAAACCAATGGGAACTTTGAGGAGTGGGTTTGTCTGGCAATCCTGTAGATAACTGAGCTCAGTGAGGCCAGTTGCCTTTCCCCAGCTGGCAGAGGGGAGGTGGGAGCCTTCCCAGGCTGCAGATAAATCCATGGAGCAAAGGGGAAACGCCCTTTGAGTTTGGCTCAGCAGAGGGGAAGGCCGTGGCTGAGGTGCTTGTGCTGAAACAAAGGAAAAGGACAAATAACCTTTACTTTTAATGCAGTAATGTAGAATTGGTCCCATAATCTTGTATGCACATTGCCCTCCTGGATACTCCCTGCCTTTGCAGCCCTGTGTGTGGTGACAGAGGATGTTTTCAAATGAAGTTATCTGAATTGGATTTACAGCCCTTCACAGTCCTGTTGATCCACTTTGGGAAGTTTGTTTTAGGAAAATTTGTCTCCATGCAGTCTAGATGTTCAGAATACCAGACATAACTATTTAATTTTTTTTTAACATACTTGTTTGGGGTCCCCCCCCCCCTCCATGAAACCAGTTTGATTACTTTTATAGTTTGCCACACATCCCAGTGATTTGCTGCTTCAGAGTACCTTAATTTCTATGTATATTGAAAGTATTCTGAAGTCATGATGTCCAGATTTGGAATACACTGAATTTGCTCATTACTTATTCTTCTATTTCGCCCTCAATTCTTCCAGTTTTAAATGACAAAATAACCACTTTATTTTGGGGTTTGTGGAGGTTTGTTTGTTTGTTTGTTTTTAAATTTGCAAATACAAACTGCGTAACAAGTACCAATTTATTTCAGTTGATAGCTTTACAATTTTTTAATCACTCTCACAGGATGTGTAACACAAAAACAGTGTGGCAAGAATTCCCAAAGCAGCTCCAGCCAATATCCAAGAGCTAACAAAATACAAACTACAAACAGGAGTTTATTTGTCTGGAAAGCCTTTTTCTTTCTTCCTTTCTTAGATTTGACAGCTGTCCTGTCTGAATGACAGTTTGACTACTGTTGTTTCAAATATTAGGTACCGAAGGGTTGTTTTCTTCTCGATCCACAACAGGTAATTACGTGAGGAAGAAAAGGATCCTGCACAAAGACTGGAGAAGTATCTGCTCTCAAACTTCATTATGAGGATGCCAAATGTTCCCTCCATGGCAGTAGGAGCTTTATTGTAGTTTCCCTTAGCAAGTGTTGATGGATTTATGGGGGGCTTCATTAAATATGGGCTTAAAGGATATCCGCTATCGCCCACTTGTCAAAAGGCAAAATAATATCAAAGCCATGCGTGGAGATCAGAGCTGCAGGTGTTAACAGTGCATGATAATCTGGTTGTGTTTAACTCCCCACTTAATTGCAGTAGTCTTGTCTGAGCTCAGAGGTTTCAAAGATAAATTTCAAAGATGGATGCATCTCGTGGAGGCTGGGGGCACGAGTACCATGACACCAGATTGTTAATGCTTCGTGCTGTGGTGTCCCAGTTTGGGGGGGTTTTACCCTAAAATGCTCCTTCCCAGCACTGGCTCTGTGGGTGTGGAGCTGAGCCTTGGGAATGGGCAGATTTGGTGTGTTTGCTCTGATTTTGAGGGATTGAATGTCACAGTCCACGCCTCTTCCAGTACTGCTGTAAAAAGGAGATGTTTGAGCACCCCAAACCCAGCCTGTCACTGGTGGGAGTGAGGCAGGAGCCTGGGGAGGTGTCCCAGGGCACGAGCTGTGCTCCTGCAGGGCAACCAAACCCCTGCTCCTGCCCACTGCCTTCCTCACAAACGGTGCAGCTGCAAACACAGCCCCAGATACCTTGTGCAATGGGCTCCACTTCCAGGCAGAGAGGGTGCACCCTGCTATTTGTAAAACGTGCACTTGTGAAATCAGATAATAACAGGGGCAAAGAGTAATGGCACAACTCGGGTTGCCTGTGGAATCATAAACATTTTGTTCTACCAGTTGCACACCTTTAGCCTGAGCCAGCTCCTGAGATGTCAGAATTATCTATAATTTGATGCCCATGCTTAGGGAAAAAAACTAAAGGAAATAACCCCAAATGTAGTTCTAAAATTGAATTAATATTTTTGCATATAAAAAGTCAAACAGAATATTACTATTATTATTATGATCTTCCTCTGTGTTCATCAAGGAGAAAACCCCCAAAACTTGAGACCTATTCATAAAAAGCTCGATTATTTATGTAGCAGCACAACTATAATGGAAGCAAATTTATAGCATATTGTGCAAAATAGGTAATGAGCACAACTTGCAAATGCATTGTCAAAACTACCAGTCCATTGTTTGAGTGGGAAACTGGCACAGAGACTTGCTCCTTGGAGAAAGACGGGCACACCTCCAAAATACAGTTTATTTACATGTTCAGGAATCAGTGAAGCTCGGAGACCTGGATGGATTTGAGGATCAGTGAAAGCCGTTGGAAAGCATCACATGTGGGTGAGGAGTTGGTGTCAAAGCTGTGAGCAGGGAGGTGGCAGAGCTCTGTACCAGAGGTGCAGTGGAGAAATGGGGGGGAAGGCAAAAGAGAAGGCTGGGAAGGCTTCCAAAAACGCTGAGAACTGCTATGGTAAAGGCTGATGGCCGTAGAAATTTCTGGTTTGATTCTGGTGTAACTCTTCATTAAGTTCCTGAAATGTGCTCATTACAAAATGTCAGGATGACTCTGCTTTAACTGTAAGGAAAAATTAAAAGACAATTGCAGTTTTTGTGCTGGTGTAATCCATAGTGTAACCTGAGTTAGGGCAGGAAGGAAAAGAGCTGCCCAAATAATCTGGTGTGACTTGCTCTTTTCTTCTTCTTTTTTTTTTTTACATATATTTTGATTTATTTTTCTAATAATTTCTCACTGGGGAAATACTATTAACTGTGTTAGAGATTACCTTGAGCTCATTTTAAGGTATATACAAATGTATAGCTTCTTTAAAAACCCCAGTCAGTTATGATACTTTTTAGTATGTTTTTTAAAAAAGGTGATTTTGAACTTACACTTGACCTTACCCACTCATCCCCTGCTGTTGATCCTTGTGATTGTGGTATTTTAGTTCTGCAGAGTCTGTTAGGCTTCCCTATTTGTGGTTTTCTCGATGTTCTTCAACATTCCACATTGTAAGGAGAACGTCTTTCTATGAATGTTTGTCTTGACCAATATTTTCATGCTGGTATCACTAGGAGAGTGTAACTCACTTGACCAGGACCATTGCAGTATAAATTTCTCACCTGTTCTGTGAAACGTGTTTTTGCCAGTGGCAATTTTGTTTTGCACGTTTGGATGAGGAATAAGGTGAACAGCACGGCAGGTCCGTGGGGGGATATGAACAGGTGTGCAGTGCTTAAGGCGTTCCTTGGGTTGCCTGTTTGTGGCACAGAGGAACATGGAGATGGCTGGAGGAAGAAGAGCTGGAGGGGAGCAAGATGAGCGGATGGAGAAGGTGGAAGAAGCGGCTGAAGGGGAGATGAAGCAGGAGGCTGCGGACACACAGGCTGTTGGCTCGGCCCTTCCACCTGCGCTGAGGAGGCCGCGGGGGCCGGGCACAGATGGGCAGCGGTGCCGGGCACAGGTGGGCAGCGGTGCCGGGCACAGGTGGGCAGCGCTGCCGGCCCCCAGGAGACGGTGGGAAACGGGGCACCGCGGGCAAGGGGCGGGACGGGGCAGGGCGCTCCAGGTGCGGCGGGNNNCCGCGGGCACGGCCGGGGGTGGCGGCTGTCACCCGTGCGCGGGGCGGGAGCGGCGCCCGGCCTGGGCCCGTGGTGCTGCGTGGGGATGGGTAACAAAGGCCCCGGCTGGAAGCGCTCGGTAACTGTATCAGCTGCAGCAGTACAGTATCCCCGGCTTGCAACATCCCGAGGGTGGGCTGCCTTCCTAAAGGAGATATAGGTATATATTTATGCTGCTGTTGTCGTGCAGGGAGTTAAATAACCGAAACCGGGCTTTTCACACTATTCTTGCGACAAAATTGCAGCGCCGTGCAGACAGGTTGGTTGGCACACAGCAGGGTGTGCAGGGTATCCCAGTTACCTGGCTGTCAGTTATCTCAGTGTTTTGTTTGTCCCTGGATTATTTGTTTTCTAAAATCGGGTGAGTGGTACCTATTAGCAAAACAAACTACCTAAGGAAATCCTCGCTGTTAGAACAAGGATAAATATATATGTTTTCCTTGTTTGTTACGTTTTTGGTTGAGAGTTGTCATTCAGATTCCTGTAACTGAAGTTATTGCACACAGTTTTTTCAGTCTTAGAATTACATATTTGTTGTTATCTGCATTGTTTCTGGCGACTGATGTAGCAGGATCCAGGCCAGCTGAGCTGGAGGAGCGTGTGATGCAGCAAGTAATTCCCCAGTGCCTGTGTCACATGCATCACCGAGCAAGTACCACAAGGTGCAGCCACCATGGCATTAAATTTGGTGGCGTGATTGAAGGGATCAAGGAGAGGTGAAGGCCCGAGAAATTTCTCAAAGCTTCTTGAATGATTTGTTTTCCTCAAGTTCTCTGCTCTCCCCCAAGCCCTGTTGCAATGGGGTTAGCACTGGCTAACAGGAACTGCCCTCATCTAACCACAGCTGTAGATAGTGGGCTGTGGATTTGGTTTGATTAGAGCTCACAGAGATGGTTTCCAGTGTGAGCAAAAAATTCCAGCGGTGTTAAATTGTAAAGGAAGATTGCCTAGGATTTTTCTCAATAGCTGTTGAAATAACTTGGATTTGGGTTTTCTGTTTGGTGCTGTAACTGTTTGGGGATGGGACTTGTCAGATACGAGGAGCTCTTGTTTTACTGGTGGGTGGTTTTACTGTTTTTTACTATTGGTAGTTTTATCAGGTGTCAGTGAGGATAAAGCATCGAAGCCAAGCAAATCCAACACAGAAGAAATCAGCCAGCAGGGAGGACCCCGCTGGCACACCCAGATCAGAGTCCTGGGAATCCTAAGCCATAATCAAAACCTCCTTTCTCCTGTTCCCTCTGAGAGAAAACCCAAAGCAAAAGGCATCCAAGTTGTGTTCCCTGATATGTGTGAAGACTCAGGGATAGGCCAGTCTTTAAAGGCTTCACCTTAGCATAGCCCTAACTGGTTTCTACTGGGAGGGGAGGGTTTCCGTCACCAGTGAGGGCAAGTTCTGAAACAGAGATTATTGTCAGTATGGTCCTCTGGAGTGGGGATTTCTGGTCATGTACTGAGTGGTTGCATAGAAGCCTTCATTCCTGATAATGTAGAAATGAGATGTGTAATTGTCATGTAGGGCAGGTGTCATCCAGCCAGGCTTTCATTACCCTCAGCCTCTCGCACGCTTTGAAGGGAAGCCAGGGAGGAACTGGCTCAGTAGCCTTGCCGAGATGCCTGACGGCTCAGAAGGCTGAGGGCTGTGTCAGAGAGAAGCTGTGTGCTTAATGAACCAAGGAGAGAAGTGCTTCCCTGCTCCTGAGCAGAACTTTAATGGGGATCTGCCTTGCTTCGCTCAAGGGCTGAGCTCCAAATCCTGCAGCTGGATGCCTTGAATTCAGCCGTGTTTTCCCAAATGCTTTGCAGCGCTCTGGAAACCACTCTGAGCTATGTGCCAATTAGGAGGGAAGGATGGCATTAATTGCGGTGGGAGTGTTGGTGGGATGGCAAGTGAGCCTGGGCTTCCCAGGGGCTGAGTTGTGCTGGGAAAGGAGCTACAAGTTCTGAAGTACCCCAGGTGCTCTGTTCGGCACATGACGCAAGTTTTTCCCTGAAGAGCTCCTGATCTCAGCCTACAGCCCTGCAAGGCTTTTTTTTGCAAGCAGCAAACTGCTGTGCTCATGCTGCTGCTATGATGGAAAAGGCCTCGATCCAGCAATGTGGAGGGAAGGCTGGGGGATGAGGCAGGGAAGGAGGAGCTTTACAGTAACGCTGCGTGAGGCTCTTGCATTGTACACGCCTGTGTACTCTGGCTGCGTGTAAAATGGCAAATTCCATTTCCGAGTCAACGGGGAGAGCTGGGAGCTGCTGCCCTCCGTGTGCCCGAGTGTGGGTGTGCCTTGGCATGTGCAGAGCTCTGCCACAGCCCAGCTGTTCTGTTGGGTGCCAGGGGTGGGCGGCAGGAGCAGCAGCTCTCCTGGCCCCTTCCTGAGCCACCCCAGCTGTGCTGAATGTTTCATGTGGGATGTTTTCTGTGGAGGGGCATGAAAAGGCTGGGTGGCTGTGCGTGGCTCTGGTTTTCTTTATCCATGAAAAATTCTTTCTGTGCTTTGGAAGCGATGTCATGTGGGAGGTTGGTGTGTACATTAAAGGTGCCAAGGACTTGCCTCACAGCCCGTGAGGGTCATAGAAACATCATCTGAGAAATGTGCTTGTTTTAGAAGTGACTAAATATGTCGATGAACTTCAGCACTAATTTGACAAATACTACCCCAATATTAGACAAATGTGGCGTTTTTTTTTCCACTGGGTTTGCTTTGCATGAGAAATGCTCGTGAAAGCATTTTTCACGTGATCTTCAAATACTTCTCCATCAAACCTGCTGCTTTTATAAATAAAACCTGCTTCTTGGTAATGGCATTTCCTCTGGCATCTGACAGTCAATCTGTCATGTTACTGCTCCTTACATCATCACTGAGAATGTGTTTTTGTAAGCAGATGTACTCCCAAGGGAAGTACAGAGCAGACTTGTTCTTCAGCCCCTCCTATTCCTTTAGATCCCTGTGCAGATGAAGGGCCCGAAGTTTCAGATACAGTTCACATCCAAAATGATGCTTTGGAGTGGTTGTGACTTTATCTGGGGGCTTGTGAGTTTGTTTCTTCTTGCTGGTTTTGCCAAGTTATGATTTAAACTGTGAACAGCATGGTGCTGTGTAAGCTGCCCCATGTCTTCATTTATTTTTCATGTCCTTTCTGTAACGTGATAATTTTTAAAAGCTCGTGGTTTGCCCTGACTTGCTGGTTTGCTGTACTTCAGGGGTTATTGTAGTGCTGTTCTTTAATGCTTCAGCTGCAAAATGGAGGAGGAAAAATGTTTAGGAATGGGTATTCATTCCTAAACTCTTGTAGAAAACTGCTCACATTTCTGTAACTTCGTTTTTCCTATTCCTGGAAAGTCTGTATTAATTGTATCAGCATTTCTGAGCAGTGATGTAAACTTTCAGCTGTTTTTTCCAGACAATCTTTCTCTTTCAACGATGTTGTCTTCTGATTTCTTGGTGAAAAGTGTTTTATTATTCCTAAACTTTTTATTTTATGAGCACTAGACTCAAGTTTGTATCTTCTCAGAGTTTGAAGGACTTTGTTTCTGGTACCCAACTTTTTTCTTACATTAAGATTTTTTAGGAGAGTGTTTGAAATCTTCCTTGTTATGTTCACTGCCTACCTCTCTGCCTCCTTCCCTTTTGCTCTCTCTGTGGGCTGTGTTTTGTCCCTTAGTCTATGGAAACAGCCACAGCAGCAGCTCCTTCTTTACAAAGTATCATATAAAGGACTTTTAAAGCAGAACTAAGGTGCTTACTAATGTTTTTTTCCCCACTGAAGTACAAGACATCATTGACAATTTAAAAAAAAATTAAAAATTATGGCATTTGGATATCCTTGGGAAGAGCAATAAACATCTGCCTGAGAGAATGGGCACGTGGTTTTGTGCTTGAGAAATGTTTCTGTTCTTACCAAAAGTTCATTTTCTAACTTATTTCAGCGAGCCATGGGCTGGCACTTGAGAATCTCTGGGTAAGGGAACATTCCTGCCCTGGGAAAAACAAGGTCACAGAGTGGGTGAGAGTTAAATGCCAGTGTGGGGTTGGTTTGGTGCTTTGCTAACAGAATCTCTGGGGATATTTGAACCCCCAGGTTGGATTGGACTGTGAGTTAAAAGTCAGCCTTTGGCAGCTGTCAGGATTTTCAGGCTCCCAGACCATGACGTGATTCCTGAGCACTCACCTCCCCAGTCAGTGTTGCAACACACCTCTGGCAGTGCTGGGTGTAGTATTGTGTTCATTGCTTGGCCTTTTTTTTATTTATTAAATCCTTTACACACTGAAAGGCTGTGGAGGAGACTTCGTAGTAAAAATGCTGGATATCCTTTGCTTGAGCTTTGATGATATTTGCCTTCGAAACTTCCTGGGCAGGAAGTTTTTTCTTTTGTTTGTCTAATTAGGTTTTCAGTTTGCTTTCCCTGTAATTCAGGAGGTTGCAAAAACGGTGACTGGAGCCAGGCAGGAGTTTCACAAACGTGTTATTTTCACAGAGCAGATTCTCCCGTGCCCTTTCTTGCTTTTACTTGGGGTTGCTTTATTTTTAGGTTGCCCAGATATTGGGAAAGTTTTTTGGAGCGTGTGGGTGAATTTCACTTCACAAAAAAAAAAGACAAGTTGTATTAAATTGACAGCAGTGCCCTCTTTGAGCTTTCCTTATCCTACTGTAGGTAGGAGGTGTGTGGGTATTTTTGCTGTTGAGTACAATCTCTAGAAGAGGCCCAACCTCAAAACTAAACAAAGGTAACTGGTTTCAGATGTGTGATTACAAGGGCTGACAGAGTCTGTAACTGCAGAGCACACTGGGATGGAATGGGGGGTGTGGACACCAGATCTGCTCCCTTGGGCAAAGCCTCTGTTTTTGAGCCTTTTCTCCATTGTGAAGGAAGAAAACCCCCGCTTTTTTTATAGAGGATATCTCTTTTCTATACCACCATTCTCACCATTTTCCATTACATTATGTTAGTTTTAGTCACTAAAATTCATGTGAGCATGGAGCTCTTGCAGGCCTTGGTGCCAGGCTGAAGGTGCTGTGGAGCTGGGGGCTGTGACGGGGGTTCCCACCTGTGGTGACTGTGTGAGACTCAGACAAGTGTGTCAAAAATTAACAGATTAATTAATGAATGTTCCCTCCTGTAGGTGTTGCGAGTGCTTGAGATGTTGTGGGAGGAGAGACCCGAGGCCTCGCACGGTTTGGCTTGGCCATCCCGAGAAGAGAGACCAGAGGTACCCTCGCAATGTCATCAACAACCAGAAGTACAACTTTTTTACGTTTCTCCCTGGGGTAAGTGGGAAGAAAGTTGCTTTTCATCATCCCACCCTAACACAGTCCCCCTTTGCAGCGGTTTTACAGCGGGCAGGTGCAGAGTGTGGAGCTGGAGAAAAGGATATTTGGGTTGGGTCTGGGAGGCTTCCTGCAGAGGCTGCCTGAGGCCAGACACAGATCTGTCCTGGGTGACCAGCACTGCTTTAAGACTGGCCTAAGTTGGCATTTAGTCACTAGAAGAGCATTCAAAATCTTTCTGGTGGTCAGTTCAATATGCATAACATCTGAACTCCATTAATCTCTTCCCCTCTCTTTTTTCTAGGTGTTGTTTAACCAGTTCAAATACTTCTTCAACCTCTATTTCTTGCTCCTGGCCTGCTCTCAGTTCGTCGTTGAGATGAGGCTTGGTGCACTTTACACGTACTGGGTTCCTCTGGTAGGTCACTGAAGGATGTAAGTTTGTACCTTAAATCATATTTTTAGTTTACTTCTCCAGGCCTGTGCTGTATGCGTGGTGGTGTCAGTGCCTGCTGTGACCTTTAGGTTTATTTTGTAGGGGTTTGCCAGGGATGTGAAACCTGGCAGAGTCTGGTTGCCCTGCCCCTGCCCTGACTTGTCCATCCGTGGGGTGTTAACAGGCACGTTCTATGTTGCATTTCATGACTATATTAATTGCATCACACATTTAGGCACATATGTATGTACTGGAAGCCTTCAGTTTCTGACATCATCTTCTTAAAATAAATAATTCCTCATTAACAGATGTAATCAATACATGGTTGTAATTTTCAACAAATGCAGATAGTAAAAAGTTCATTTTCTATGATGGGTGAGGAGTTTCAGGTGTTTAGTGAGTCTGGGCTAAAAAGTGTCCAGTAAAATGTGACTTTGTGGTACCAGCCCCATCAAGAATCTTTTTTGCATTGATGTAGTTATTTTTTATACAGTGAGGGATCTGATGTGGGTATTTTCCTCATGACAAATGGAAATGAAATTACATGGCTACTCATATCCATAGAAAAGTAGGACTGAAACCCTAATCAGGCAAACATAATTACACAGTGAGTAGTGCACATGAATATTTTTAGAGTGCTTATTTGTGTGGGTTGAGTGTGTGTACATACAAGGGAAGGCACGTGCATTCTATATTTATGGATCTGTATATAGAAGGGGTTATATAGATTTCTGCATAGGTTTCTATATAAAGAAATCTCCCACATGAGTTGTGCTGGCTTCAGTGGCTCTGTGGTGGCAGCAGGACTGAGATTTGAGGGATCCTGTCTTAAACTGGGCTTGTGTGTAACCCCTTTGTCTTCGTTACTCACCTGTGAAGGGAGATAAAATAATGTCACTGACATTCTTCAGAGAAGCTTTCCAAAGATTTACGTGGGGAGAGAACCATGGTAAAACTGAAAAACAACCATGTTTTTTTAAGCAATGAGGGTTTTTTAAGCAACTGTTGTTGGTTTGTGTTGGGAGTTCTGCACAGCAGCACATACCACTGGAATGCTTGAGGAAAATAAGCTGGAATAAGGAAATGCAGATTGTTGGCATTGGCACTGATAAACACTATTGCTCTTATTGGAGGCAGATGTGATTTTTCCTGACCTTTCCATCTGTTCTGTGTCCCCCCCTGTGCTGCTTTCAGGGGTTTGTGCTCGCTGTCACCGTGATCCGGGAGGCGGCCGAGGAGATCCGATGTTACATGAGGGACAAGGAAGTGAACTCGCAGATCTACAGCAAACTCACGGCCAGAGGTGGGCACGGAGCTGCATCCGACACGGCTGGCACCAGAGAGACAGAGCTGGGCACTGGGCAGGGGTTTGGACACACTGGGCAGAGCCAGAGCTGGGCACTGGGCAGGGGTTTGTGCACTCGACAGGTTTCTACACATCATCTTCAGCCTCTTCCTCCAGCTGAGAGGATTTTGGAGCCCACGTTTGTGAGTGAGCCCAGGCTGCAGCTGAGCTGAGTGATTCCTGCCTCTGGCCATTGTTTACAGCTGGGCTGTACCTCACAAAGACACTGAAATTCTCATTTGGAAAATCGAACGCTGCCTCACTATGGAGTTACTCTGAATACCACGACAAAGATGGTGAGGCCAGGGTTTTGATTTAAAGAGGCAATCAACTGAATTTAAACAACTTATTCTTCATTTCCAGCTTCTTTATTGTAAAAGTTTATACCCCTGAATTAAGATGCAGTCAGATAGTGTAGTAAAAAGATGCTGCTTTCAACAATTACACTTTTTAAATGGAATTGCTTAAGGCTGTATATATTTCACATGCCTGGAGTTATGAGGCAACTCCAAACTAGGGAGTTTGAGTTTCTGAATATTAAATCCCCTTTTAATAACGTGTTCTTACTACAACACTTAAAATGCTTGGCAACCAACAAAAGCCTCATCCAAGAGGGGTGTACTACATCTATTTAAAGATATAAAAGAGTTGCCTTCTGGATTCTATTCAATGATCTATAAGGGGCCTGACCTCTCCTTCAGTTCTTTTCATATTGCTATTACGTTTCCCATGAATGATTTCCCTCCCCCCAGTCCTTTAACTTTTCTAATTTTGTGAAAGAAACCGAGGAGGATTGGCAGCTGGGCAATAGCTGAAAATCTTAAGCCACTTTATTTAACATGAATTTGGTGCAGAAACAGGAATGAGGCACTGTAGCAGAGTAAGAAAAACATAGAAAATTATTAGTGACTGTTGCACGGTTTGTGGAGAAAAGTCATTTTTGTCTCTCACTGGATTTCAATACTGGGTTTTTCAGGAGACCTGGTCATCTCCTTTTCCACTGATTGAAACCTTGGGACCTCTGAGAATTACCTGGGGGCGGGGAAGGACCTTGTGGCTGGGGGATGGCAGTGCTGGGTTTGGTTTATCACATCCATTCACACGGAGAAGGGAGGCAGGTTTTCAAGGGAGACCATCCTCAGGGCAGGAGTAGAAGCAGCAAACATCCAAGTAAGTTGAGAACAGCTGATCCAGGATCCTCCTGTCCCCTTTGTGCCCTGTGCAGATCCATGGCTGCTGCACTGGTGTGTGCCCCAGGAGGGAATCCAAACATAATTTATGTCCCAAAATCACACTTTGGATTTGCAGATTTGCTGCTGTACATGGAACTTTTTTCATTCACTTTTCCTGTTAAGGTTTTTAAGATTGACTAAGCTGCCTGCCTGCTAGAGAAAAAGGAAGAATCCTCTTTGAATCACATTTTATTTTGCATATACATAGTCACTGAATTCCAGGGACTAATCTCTGAGTAGCCTGTAGTGTATTTTCTGTGTTCCTTTATTTTACATAACAACAAAAATACTCCACCCCAAACCTCTTTTATCTTTTTACCAATATGATCCATTTACTTTCCAAAATTATGAGACCAGCAGACTTATGGAAAACAATTTTTTTTGTTGAAAGCTCTGCCCTTAAAGGACAGTTGTTTGGATTGTAATAAAAAAATAATCACATTTCAATCCCCTATTCATGGACCCACAAACCTCCTTGTGTTCAGAGGGCCGTGTGCTGACTTTCTGCTTGAAGGAAAGTTAGAACTGTGCTTGCAAATTCTTGGTTTGTTTTCCTTCTGGGGCAGCCCCCCCTGCCCGGGTAACGCTGCATAATGGAGAGAACTCCCCAGAAAAGTGGGAAGAGACCTCCTACCGAGGGGTGCTGCCTGAGATACAGATCATTGGCATTTACCAGCCATAGAAAAACAATATTTTCCCAAACCCTCCGGGTCCTGTTCTGCAGCACGAGGCCACAAAAGCCAAAGGTTTGGTGCAGCACATCCAAACAACCTTTTTTTTCTTTTTATTTTTCCGAAACGTTTAACTTGTTTCAATAAACCTCTGGCTTCATTTTTAGCTCCAAATTAAGTGTTTTGATCTGTACGTCAGTGAAGCTCTGCAGATCTGTTGTGAAATCTCAAGTACTTGTGTGGTAGAAAAAGGCACCTCTTCTGGCTAATATATTTATTACTTTAAATAATCAGCTTTATGATGCATCCATCATGCTGCAGATTTGGTGCTCATTTTAAAGACCATGTCTTCAGTTGGGATAAACGTTGCATTTTATTATGTTTACTTTTTTGTCTTTAACCAAGTAAATCAGCATACAGCAAAGAATGAAACAAATATCAATCAAATCTTTACAACAGATTTTTTTAATAAGAGATCAACACTAGGTCCTTTTAAAAGTTGTGTTGAACACTGACTGGTATTGTGATTAACTTCAGAAAATATAAACTGAAAGCAATATAAGTGTGTATTTGGAGGAAGCACTTCTGGTTGCATTTATAAAGCCAGCAATTTGTAATTACAAAATAATAGCAGAGCAATATTGGAAACTGAAACAACTGTGTTATCAGCTTGTTTTAAACATGCATGAGAAAACATCGAATGTTTAAGTGGCAGTTCCCCCACAGAAAGAAAAAGGAATTACAGAATTCCCAGGATCAAAATAAAACTAATTCAAGTAAGTTGCTTTATGGGAGTCCTGAGTCAGAGGAAACATCTGGTCCTGCTCCTGCTTAGCAGGAGTGTGGTGCCCACTGCAGAGATGTCACCCACGAGGGGCCAGGGATGGCTGGAAAAGCAGAATTGGCTCCTTAAAAAGGGCATTTCGTTTATACAGGAGTTATAAAAATGTGTGTGGTTACAAAGGTCCCCTCTTTGTTTCACTGTCAAGCAGCTGAGGTTGGGAGGGTTATTGAACAAGACAAATCTGCTCCAGCTGCTTCGGGTTTTTGCTCATATTGGAAAAATTTTAAAGCAGATGATGCTGTTTTCAGAATAATGATCCCCAAAGCCTTTCATGTCCCTAATGGTAGGAAATCATCACATTATCGCTTTGTCCAGGCATCAATTTTTCGTTTGCAGCCTGATTGTTTACCCCGTTAAGGGGAGCATTACAAAAGCAAGTTGCCATCCCTGAACCCTCCAGGTAGCGACAGTCACCAAATAAATCCTCGTGATCTTTAAGGGAATATATAAAATATGGTTAAACAAATCCTCCTTGCTGTTTTGCACAGTGGTTTAGGAGTGGTTGGGTCCATGTGGGGAGAGCACACAGGTTTTTTTTTCCCCCTTTCCTTTGCACAGGAGAATATTCAAAAGCACTTTTTGTTGTTTGGTGAATAACCGTATTAAAAGGGGAGGAAGAGATGTTATCTGTCAGACCCTTTTAGTGTCATAGTACCTAACTTTGTATAGCCCATACAGAGGACTGCCAGGGATGCTTTTTTTGATCCTCTTGGAGTGCGGCTTTTCTTTTCAAGCCTCGGCGTAATGGACTCTTAATCCCCGGTTTGCTTCCTGCCCCTCCAGAGATGTCTTTAGCCCAGCATTCATTTTGTTTACCTTTTTTTTTTTTTTAAAAAAAAACACCCTAAAAAAAAGTCTCAACGAGGCAAACCCCAGAATCCACGCAAAGACCTATGAGATATTTGCGAAATGGGCCATGACTGCTTATAATTTGTAGGAATAATTACAGCATGTAAGGAAGTCTGCGTTTATTAGCAGCAGTGCTGAAGCATGTTGTTAAGCACACAGTGTGTCACCAAAGCAGCAGGCTGCCTGGAGCCCAGAATGGCTTTCATTGTTAATTTGGAGCAGAAACACTGAAGCATATCCTGAGAAGGATGTTAATGAAGGGACTGCCAGTAGTAAAATCCCAGTGACCTTTGTGCTTTGTGCTAATTTCTATTCCCCCTTTCTCCCTTCCCCCCTTCCCCGTCCCCCCCGAGCTCCTATCTGGCCATTTAGCCCCCGAATTTGGAGGTACAGTAGGAGTGTTGTCCGTGCTGGGGGGAGCTCCACGTGCCTCCCCCACTTCCACTCAAATCACAGCAGATTAAAGAGGCTTTTGTTGAAATACAACAGACAGACACGTAGAGGCAGGGTTCAAATTAACTGATTATAAATCACTGCGTAGTCTGAGAAGCCAAATCTAGAGCTGGCTAATGATTTGAAATTACTAGCCAATTGTTAAATTAATCCCCTGTTTTAAAGCAACTGGGAAATGTTTGACAGCTGCACAGAAATAAATATTTACGTGTTTTCTGCAGGACCTGCTCTCTGCAGGGCACGTTCTGGCTGGTCCATGGAGAGGCAGAGCTGAGCCAGGGAAGGAAATGAGCCTGGTTTTTAGATGGACCCGTCGGACTTACACCTTCCAGGCCTTGGCTTGGGAGTTGAGCTTTCAATTTTCAGCCACCTCAGGAAGAGGAGTCGGAGTTGATGGTTCCATACTGTAACTTTCCTGTCCTTGATCTGCTCTCTGTCTGATGCTGGAAGTATTTCTGAGCTCATGAGTTAAGCAGTACCAAAAAAGCATTTAAGGGGTTGTTTCAGAGTTGTCACTGGGGATTTCTTCAGCCAGAGCTGAGGTCTGGAGCTGTTAGATGAGATTGAGACACCCCCCGCTTTGCCCAGTGGGAGCAGTGGGCTTGGGAAGTCTTGCCCAGTTCTTGTGATGGAAACATTCCCCCATTTTCCCCTGAATAGAGCAGTGGAAGGAAGGGAGGGAAGAAGAATCCCACAGCACCCATAAACCCTGTCCTGCTCTAACACACTGATGTCTTTCCTTGCAGGGACTGTGAAGGTGAAGAGCTCGAATATACAAGTTGGTGACCTCATCATTGTTGAAAAGGTTTGACTTTATATGTATCTTTCTATGTAAAACACTTCTTTGCAAGACAACACAAAATGAGATATTTTGAATTCATGCTTATTTTACAATAGGCTTAGACTATCAAGAGTTTGAACACTAGTTACAATATTTAATTACTTCTCAGGGTTTATCCACTTATTTTATGTTTTTCACACAAGCTCTGTGCAAGGAGCTGTGACCTCTAAAACCATTAGTATGAAAATATTCAGCAAAAACCTAAAAATTGGTAGCTATAGATTCCAGATACAGCCTTTCCTCTAGCATGGGACTTCTTGAAAGGAAACCAGTATTAGTTTAAAATTTCTTCGTCCTTCTAGAGTTACTCATCAGCCCTTTTGTAAACCAAACCCTTGGGTCTGGCCAGTGGGAGCTGGCACCAGTTATTACTGTGCACTTGGAATTCTGCAGGGAAGGGAGTTCAGTATTCAAAGCAAAATGAATCCCAAGCTTCAGCTCGACAAAGGAATCCCCTTTCTCCCCCCCCACATCCCATGGCTGGGCACGGGGAGGGGTGTGTAAGGAGGCTGCACACGCGTGCAGAGCTGGATGCACAATAATGGCCTTTCTTCTCCCCCCAGAACCAGCGGGTCCCTGCTGACATGATCTTCCTGAGGACGTCAGAGAAGAATGGTAAACATCTGGAACCAATTGTCAAAATAGCCATTAACCTTTCACTGGTTGTTTAGAGAAAATTATCTTTTGGAAATGTGAAAGAAATAGATAATAGTAAAATTTTACAGAGGCAGAGGGTTCAAGCAGTTTTATGGACCAGCACTTCTGGGGATGTTTATACTCTGGTTTTGTTTGCTAATCAAAGAACGTAGGGGGTTGAATCCAGGGGAGATGGATCTGTTTGCACAACAGTTTGCATTTTAGATGTAAATCATTTTACTTGCTGTTCAGGTTTGTTTTGTTAGGCGTGGAATAAGGAAATGTTTGATCAGAAGGATTAGAAAACATAAAGACTAATAAGAATATCTCAAATGTCTTAAAAATACAGTGTCTCACTGTATTCTGGACTAGTGGGAGGGAATTAATGTGTGATGCACAAATATCCTTCTTAGATTAGTAACAAATGTGACAGTTTCCAAAGAAAGAAGGATATGAATATCCTGGATATGAAGGCAGTTGATGAGTTATCTGTAGATGTACCTAAAGAAAGAGCAGTGACTGCTGGTGACAACCCACAGGGTCGTGTTTCCTTCGCACGGACCAGCTGGATGGGGAGACAGACTGGAAACTGCGGCTGCCTGTGACCTGCACCCAGAGACTGCCAACTGCTTCTGTAAGCTGCCTTCTGCCAGCCCTGAGAAATGTCTGGGTGCCTCAGTCCAGGGGCTCTTCTGAGGACTGGCTGAGCACAGCATCGATCTGCTCCGGGCACCCCAGGCCTGTCCTGGTGACACTGGCATCTTGAGTGAAATACTGAGTGATAAGGTGTTCCTCAGCTGCCTTGGAGGACCAAACCTTCTTTGCTATGAAAAGTCTCTTAGGCTGCCTTGATTATTCAGGCTGAAATTACCTTTTCTGGGGCACAAACATAAAGCCCGGGAGTCTCTTGGGTGTCACTCCAAGGTGTGTTTTCTCTTAGACACGTGTGCTCCAAGAAATAGCACCATTTATCAGTTGCCTTAACTTGATAAGTAACTCTTACTAAAGTATTCTGGTAGCAACATTTGTGCATTATTAAAATGGTTAAAGTGGGATTGACTGGCAGAATGTTTGTGTTGTAGGACCTGCTGCAAATCCGATCCTACGTATACGCAGAGGAGCCCAATATTGATATCCACAACTTCGTGGGGACCTTCACAAGGGTGAGTCTTGCTGCCATATGCTTGAAATCAGATCTGTGGTGTCTGCTGTGCAAGCCTGCTGAACGCCACCAGGGTGCCAGAGCTTTTCAGGAGTGATATTGAAGGTTGTCTTGGCTTTTCTTTCTTTTCTTTCTTTTTTTTTTCTTCCTCCCCTTTTCTTTGTAAAATGCATGAAATAAATTTGAAAGAAAAATATGTTTATTGACACTTTGACTTGCAGGCAGTGTCACAGGGTTTTGGGGAGTAAAGGCCTCACTCTAAGGATGCTAGACCTGAGCAGTTGAACAGAGGTTGATAGTCACATAATCCTGGTGGCTGTCCAGAAGGAAATCTGGACCATCATGGACTCTGCACATTCAAATCCTTTAGTTGTGAAAAGACAGGGGATTTTACCTAGATCAGGCAGTAACAGTCTTAATTCTGAGTCATCTGGGGGTTTTCCTTCCATCACATGCAGCTCAGTTCTGTCTGCTCCCGTTTCAGAGGCAGCAGCACTGGGAGCCACTGAGAAATACCAGCATTAAAAACATCCCTCTCTCGACTTGTGGGGAAGATGCATTGCTGGGGCTAAAGGTTGTTGGCTTTCCTCTCAGTGGGATAATGAGAATTTTGGTCATGATTTTGACCCAGAGATTTACCAGAGTTTATGAACATTCTCCATCCTGTCGAGAGTCCCTCTCCCAACTCTCCCAGCATCTCTCTGAAAACATCTCTGTTTAAATCTTGTCATCCTTTGCTCTTTTGCACTACTGAGAAGTGTGTTTATTTTTCTTTTCCTCCTGTTGTAGGAGGACAGTGACCCTCCAGTAAATGAAAGTTTGAGCATAGAAAACACCCTGTGGGCCAGCACAGTGATTGCATCAGGTAAGATGGAGCCACGTGCAAAACTGGGTTTAAGGGAATATGTTAACAATTTTTGAAGGTATTTTTGTAATGGAATAATAATCTCTGTCAGTTGGAGAAATTAGTAGTTGGAATGAGGTTTCCCACTTGTCCTAACACCTCTGGGGAGCTGAGCTGACATCTAATTGCCTCTTGGACATTCCTAGATGAGAAAGAAGTGGAGTGGCCTTTGGGGCACTTCTTTAGCATGTAGGGCCAGAATAGCACTTAATTGCTTTGCACATTGACATCCTAATCTGTAACAGAAATGGTGTCAAATAGATTCTGGTAACAGAAGCTAAGATGAAAGATTTCCAGGTAAGTGCTTCCATTGAGTTCGTCCTATGTACTTTTGGAAATGAAAAAAATCAAGTCTTTGACAGATTTTGGCTTATATATACAATGAGCTCCCAAGGCCTGAGATTAATCAATGCCCTCTTGCAGGAGCTTGTCAAAGTAAAAGTCTTGTTCCTCTCCTGCCCAGGGTGGTTGTGAAGGTTGGAGTGCCATGGCTGGAGGAGGGTGGAATTATGAGGTCCAGTTTGGAATTAAAGCCATCAAATGGAGAGGCTTGACAGTGCTATGGCAAATATAATTTCAAAGGGTTTATGCAGTTGAGTCTGTTTTAAATGGCCAAAACCCAACTAGAAACACTTTTTTTACATATCAATGTGCATTCAAGCTTTTTCTCGTCCTGTCAGGTGTTTCCTCTCATTTTGACTGATTTATCAATGTCATATTCAGTTTTGTTTCTCCTGTGGTAATAATAAATACCATGTTGTAAGTCAGTTCTGTTAGGGAAAAATGCAGATATTATTCTTCTTACTGTGTGAGTGAGAGCTGTGGAGTTGTGGTGCCATCTCTCTGGGCAGCCCTTGCTTGTAGGACTGAGCAGAGCTTCCCCATCTGCTGTGGCAGGGCTGGGGCTCACTCTCCCTGCCTGAGGTGGGTTTGGAGTGGCTGTGCCATCTGCTGATCTGAATTCTGATGATCTTACCACCACCTGCCATCTGGCTCCAGGGATTTGTTGTTGTTCTTGGGGGTGTTATTTTAAAGGAATGTCTTTGGCGTATTTTTAGAAACCACCTCTTTTGAATCAGTCTTATTTTAAAAATAATTCCCTTGCAGCTTATTAAAACTTTAATCATTAATGAGAGAAGATGAATAGTGGAGTATCAAGTAGCAGTGTGTTTGCAGTAGGGGTTTTTCTTGGTAAAGGTGCTTTTCTCCATTTTTTACAGACTAAAATTTTATGGTTTAAAAAAAAAAGTTAGACTTTGACAATGGCAGCTGTTAAACTCCTGATGGCACATACCTTTTTTTTATGACTTTTTGCAAAGTCTTTAGGAGAAACCCTGTAGAAACACAGCAATTTATGGTGCTAAACTGTGTTATGTTTCTGCAAGAAGAAAATGGAGAATTTTGTTGCTCTCAGCTCTTTAGCAACTGTAGGACAGAGCACTGAAATGCACTGATGGGCTCCCAGCAGCTCCATCTGTTACTGGAAGGTAGGAGTTGGTGATTCACTTCTCAGGAGGAACAGTAATTAGACAAATACTTAGAGTAAATTGTACATTTAAAATAAGGAAATTCTGTCTTTGAAAGCTGGTGGATTTAATTGGTTTTACTCTGAGTTGTGTCAACCTTCACCGATATACAAAGCATTTGTTGAGTTTTGACACACAGTGGAGGTCTGGTGTAAGGCAACACCAAAGAGGGGTTCCAAGTGGTGGGGGGAAATCCTCCATCCCTACCAACTCTTATTGACAGGTGACATCCAGAGGGGGTCAGGGAAAGTCAGGAGAGCCACGCTGGCTGCTCTCTGCATGCACAGGAGCTGATGCAGTGTGGTTGAGGTCTGCCTGACTGTTCCAGTCTGTGTGTTCAGAAGCGTTGTGTGTTGCAGAGACCAGCTTTTTAAATTTCTGCTTCTGAAATGAACCTGCTAAAAATCCTTCCCACCTGACAAGGCTTTGGATCCAGCCAGGATTTTTACAGAGAAACCCTTTGTTTGCTCAGGTACTGTGGTGGGAGTTGTCCTGTACACTGGAAGGGAACTGCGCAGTGTGATGAATACTTCCAACCCAAGAAGTAAGGTATGGTGAAGAAACAGTCTTATAATAAACAAAAAGCATCAGACTTTGATCATTTTTTAAAGATCCTTCCGACCTCCTGGGAATAATCCGTATCTTCCAGCCTGTCATTTAAGATTGTTACCGTAACAGGACCTATTTGTACTTACATTTTGATCCTGTTATACGTGTGTCTTCTCACTTTCTTAAGGTTGGCAAGACCATTGTTTTATGAGTTTCTAATGAGACAGAGCAGGAAAGCTTATTTTGCTGCACTATTCTGCTCTAGCAAGGCTAAGCCACAGTGCAGGGATGTTTATACAGTGAGCACATGAGTCCTCTCACACCCCTGCTTGCACTGCTTAACTTCTAAAGGATGGAAATCTCATTAAATAAGCTGGCAAGGGTATTGCTTATAAATTTAAATATGTTTGTAGTGTTTTAAAAGAGGAGCTGACTGGTGGGGAATGTCTCCTTGGGATATGGCGGTTCATTTCCTTTGTGAATATTACAGTGAGCTCACATCTTTATTTGTGTGCTTGAAATGTCTCTCTTATGTTTTTTTTTTTTTTCAGATTGGTCTTTTTGATTTGGAAGTGAACTGCCTTACCAAGATCCTGTTTGGGGCTCTGGTGGTGGTCTCCCTGGTCATGGTGGCCCTGCAGCACTTTGCTGGCCGTTGGTATCTTCAGATCATAAGATTCCTCCTCCTGTTCTCCAACATCATTCCCATTAGGTAAGGCAGCAATTGTTAATGCCTCCCCAAAGAATACTGCTTGCTTTGTGTCCTCCTCCATGCTCCTGCCACCAGCAAGCACGTAAACTCTTATCTGGTCCTCATTTTACAGCTAAGCAAATCTAGAAATAGAAATCAAGTTACTGTTCAAACATAAGAATTGCTTTGTTGTCTCTGCCGAAATTGTTCAACTGATTAACCCGTTCACTGACTCAGCCTGTGGGTTAGTCGTTTATGGGCCCTTCTCTGGGTATTTGGACTATCTGGTTACTTTGATAAGAACAGAGCAAGAAATGGAAAAGGGGGGTTATTTACACAGCATGTCGTGTAATAGGACACAACTGCCTTTTAGAGGGGAATGAAACTTCAGTATTAAATTGTACTGTACTAGTGAACAGACTAGTAAGTTACTTTGGGTGCAGGACTGGGATTCATTTCAATTCTATTTTTAACCTGCTCTCTGTGAATCAGTCACACTGGTCCTCACTCTGTCCATCTTCCCCTCAAACTTTATGTGTTCTCATTGTAATTTTTCCATCTATATTTGAATTACACTATCATTTTGCCACCCAACTACTGATTTTGAATATACTTCTTCTGGAACCCTCTCTTTGACAGCCCAAATTCTGTGGGTCCTGTAATTGCACCGTGGCAGTTCACAAGGATTTTTTCCAAAGTTTAACCTTTTTTTTCTCTTTTTTTTTTTTTCCCCCTTCCTCCTGCACAGTTTACGTGTGAATCTGGTTTTGGGGAAAATTGTCTACAGCTGGGTGATCCGCAGAGATTCCAAGATCCCCGGCACTGTGGTTCGGTCCAGCACCATTCCTGAGCAGTTGGGCAGGATATCCTATTTGCTTACAGATAAAACAGGTATCTAGACAATATGGAATGTTGTTGTAGGGATTTTGTTACGTTTTTGGCCAGGCAGAGAGTAGAAGGTAAGTTTTCTTTGGACTAGAAGAAATATGCATTTCCCGTCACTATGACAATAGGATTTAATCAGTTTTTGAAAAAAACATTTTGCATTTTTCTTCCTTCTGAATGCACTGTAAGTAAGGTAGGACAGGAATATTATAGTACTTCAAAGAACAGTTAAACTGTGCTATGAAAACAAAAGCTGAGGGCAAAACTAAAATAAAAATCAACTTTTTGGAGCTAGTTTTCAAAGCCAGATGAAGAGAGCTTCCATATGTAGGCAGAAAGGTGTCATCAGTCTGTCTGCTGCTGTCCTTACACTTTTGAAGTAGAGCCTCAGCTGTAACGAAAAGCTTGGTCTGACACAAAATCCTGGTCCTGTTGAAGTTGTTTCCGGGGTTTTTTTGCCTCCAAGGGGACCAGGATTATGCCTGCAGCTCTTGCTGGCATTGACTGAGGGGTGAATCTCATTTATGCCTCACTACTTCCTAGCAGAATCAACCCTCAGCTTTGTTAGTTCTGTCTCTTTTCTGGCCTTGGGCCGTGCCGAGGGTCTGGTGCAGCGACTGGTTCAGCTTCTGGCCCAGTTCCTCTTGAGTTTGAGGTCCAAGGACAAGGTGTGCTGGGGAAGAGGTGTGTTGGTTCCCACTGCATGTGTGGTGGTGCTTTGGTTGCAGGAACTCTGACACAGAACGAGATGGTCTTCAAGAGACTTCACCTGGGGACGGTGGCGTACGGCCTGGACTCCATGGACGAGGTGCAGAGCCACATCTTCAGCATCTACACACAGGTAGGATCACACTGCATCAGCTCTTCCTTCACTGGGCTAGTGAGGAATTCCTGTGGCAGGGATCTACTTATTAGGAGAAGCCTGAAATCATTGCTCGGTACATAAATAATGTCATCAATGCTTTTTGCATCTGTAAGTTGTTTCATATCCACCAGTCTTTACTTGACCCAGCACATGCACGTGTGAGTGAGTGTATGTGCCTGTGTCTTGTTTCTGAGGTCTGAGAGTAAAATGACATGGTTTTATTTAGGTATCTAGGCAACTCTCTCTTGTCCTTCTCCCTCCTGCCATCTTGTTCTTCTCTTGGTGTTGAGACCTTTAAGTGGCTGAACTCCACTAAAAATACAATAAATCCAAATCACAAACTGTGCAGATCTATTTGCCCTCATTCTGTACTGAGTCTCGAGAGAAAATTTGACTATTGGTTAATTATTTGCCAAAGTATTCAATATTTGTCAAGAGCATTTGGGTGACGGGCTAGTTCAGTGTGTGAGTCGTGATTGAATGCACTTCAGCTGAGGGTTTGCTCTTTGATTTTGGCAGCAGTGCTGATGGGCAGCAATATTAAGTTTGAGGATCTTTTGTGTCCTAATCACTAGTGTGGAAAATAACATATGGAATTACACTGGTAAAGGGTATGCCTCATAAAACTTTTATAATTACCAAGTGAGATTCCTTATAATGAGAAGCATTTGCTGGCAATGATTCATTTGGGACTGTAGTTCTTATTCTTTGCTCTTATTTTTACCACGTTGTGGCCTTTGACCTGGAAGTGAAACTTTTGTCCTCTTGACACTAAAGGTCACACAGAGCAGGAAACTGGATCACTGTGTGTCCCTTCTTCAACTGGGATAATTTAGTAATTGTGCAATTATCTGAAGACTCCCATTCTGATACTAAAAATAGTATTAAAAATTAAATGAATGTAATTAAGATTTTCTAGCTCCATATGAGTCATCTGTTTTCTGTTTTCACCAATTATATTCTCGTGCATGTGAAACCCAAATGACTCCAAATTTTCCAAGCCACTGGTCTTTTGTGGAGCAAAATGTAGTTTCTCCAAGTCCTCTGACTTTGGTCTTCCACCATTTGGGTTTTGGTGGATCTGCAACAAAACGGTTTTTTCATGGTGTGCTGTTCCAAAACCTTGGGTAGCACTTCACTACACCAGTGACAATGGTAAAGGAACTGGATTGCACTGGGATGTTCTGGAGTTAAGGACTGTGAAAAGCGTGTCTCATTCCTGGGGACAGTCTGCACAGCTGCCTCAGTCTTCGCTGAGGTAAAAACTTAATCTTTGCCCGCCCCAGTAATTGTCCTTTCTCTTTTCCTAAGCAATCCCAGGACCCCCCTGCAGTGAAGGGCCTGACGTTGGCCACCAAGGTGCGCAAGACCATGAGCAGCCGCGTGCACGAGGCGGTGAAGGCCATCGCCCTGTGCCACAACGTCACCCCCGTCTACGAGTCCAACGGCGTCACGGACCAGGCAGAAGCTGAGAGACACTACGAGGATTCCTGCAGGGTGTACCAGGCCTCCAGCCCTGACGAGGTCAGTGCCCATCTGGCCGTGTAAAAAGGAATATGACCTTGCTTGTTGCTGGGAAAAGACACAGTTATTTGGAGAAAGTCGTCTGGTTTAGTGAAGGGGATGATATTTTAATGCATTTATTGCTCTGGGAAGCCACGAATAGACCCTAAGTGCCCTCTCAGCTGTTCTGACTCTGCCTGAAGCTACAGATCCGTGTGGTGACTGATATCTCCTGTATCACTGCAGAATTTTGCTTCTGTTTTTGCACCTTTTGTCCAGGGTATGTTTTGCACTTCAACACCATGAGTCCCTCTGACCTCATTTGGTAAATTATGAGCAGTTTTATCTTGTTTGGGGGAGTGCAACTTGTGGGAGGGGGTTAGAATGCTCACACAGTTCAGCTTGTCTTTGCTCTGCAAGGTGTTTGAACTTCCAGACGGAGTGAAAAGTTGTAAATCACACTGGGCAGCACTGCTAACCCAGGTCATGTCCCTTCCTGTGCAGATGGACAGACCCTGTGCCCAAGAGTGAAGTGCACAACTTAAAATTTACTTAAATTTTAGGTGTTGTTTGCCACCCTCTGCAAAATCTGATTTTAGTGTTGTTCCCTTCTGTGACAAAGAGAGGAGGAATAAAATATGGTTTCTATAAAATTGGTTATACTTCTTGGCTACATCTTCTAGTGTAACCAAGATAAAACATTTTGTTTCCTATTAATTATTACAATTAATTGTACTTGTTCTGTGATATGGAAAGAGGCTGAAGTTTGAAGCTTCCTCTGATGGTATAAGAACATATCACCCCTTTGACTACATTTGAAGGGTTCTTCCATTTATTGCCCCAAATAAACCACCTTTGACAATAACCTTTTCACCTTTGGCATCAGAGGAGAAGCTTGTTGTTAGGGGTGAGAAATGCTTTGCATGGAAATACATTTATTCCTTAGCAGCCCAGTGGTGTGAGGATTTGGGGACCCTTGGGTGAATTACTGAAAGGCTTGCACACATTTCTTGTGCATTTAAAATATTCCTTACAGTGGTTGGGTGGGGTTTTTCCCCCCAGAGCAGGCAGTTCATTTATTTCATATAATGTGTTTCTCTCTGCACTAAGCCAAAGCTGTACCCTTGCTTTTCCCTCCTCCCCCAGGGATGTGCCAGCCACCCTCCCAGCTCACAGGGCAGGGTGTGGGTGTCCACACACGATGCAGGGCAGAGCTTTTCTTACCTGCTTTTCTCCTCTAGAATGTGTTGCTCGCCCCTGTGAAAGCAGCTTACAGAAAGCCACTGCCTTTGCGTTGAAGCGAGTTCTCAATGATTTCCAGATGGTAATTTTTGTGATCCGCATTTAACTTGGAGTTTTTTCCCCTCTAAAGCACTTACTGGCTATTTTTGCACAGATCTTCTGTTTATTTACATATATACTGTGGTATATAGTGAAGTCAGTGATTTTTCTTTTCCTATTTCTCTTTGTACTGTTCTGCCTTTAAAATATTTATGCAGCAATTTGTCTGAAATACCCACGGGATATTGTTTGTTTGTTTTACTGTAGCATGATAACTAATCCTTCCAAGATTATTGTTTAAATTCTTTTTTCCTTTCTTGTGATATCTTAAGTAGAGAATTACAGCGGGCCCAGAAATCAGATATGCTTTGCTGCACTGAGGAAGTCCTGTCTGTAGGTCTTAGATATACAAATATTGTTTAGCCATGCTCTGTGTGTCATGCTAGATGGTACAAAGCACAGGATCAACACAAGTGGAGTCCTTGAGGAGGGAGCAATGCTGTTAAATAACATTCCCTGTAGGGGAATGGCTTTGGACTCCTGTTAAAGCCAGCCTTTGAAATCCTATATCAATAAAATATTGCCATGGCAGGGAAGGTCAGTTTATGAAATGAGTACAAAAACTTGTATTCTCTTTACTTTAACAGCAAGGGTAATTTCTACCAGTTGGCACAGGATTCATTTCCTGTAACAGAAAGCAGGATTTCCTAAATTTGTTTCCTGTGCATGCTGCCATTTAGAAGTCTTGAAGTATCTTTATTCAGATATCAGTTACAGCCTTGGGGCTCTGCGAGCCAGTTGTCAGTTGTGGCCATACAGTAACTAACAGGGGAAATGAAATAGATATAATCTGATCAGAGATAAGAGTGCCTGGGATTCCTGGGCAAACAGTCTTTAACCCCGACAACCCTCTGCAGCTGCCAGGACATGAAAGGGTGCACGGATCAATTGGTGTCTGCCTGCCCAGGCAGCCCTAAATGGGACTTGCAGAGCAGCTCATGGCACACGAGGATCAATTTGTCTCTTTAGAATGAAATTTATTAGTCGATATCCACTTCAGTGGTGGTGGCGTGGGTAATTTAATTGTCAGAAAGAGCAAAGTTTGGGGATGGTGTGCTGAGCTGCTGGAGCTGCTCTGCTTTGTAATGCTCAGATCACTATCGGGGTTGGCCTGGACAGAGCTGCAAAACCTTGGCATGTGGTCACACTATTGACTCCCCCCATCAGTGAGAGTTTGGGGAAAGGCACTTCCAGCCTGCCTGGAAATCTTGGTCTAAGCTGTAAATGTGTTTTTGCACCTTGAGTGTTCCTCATCTTTTCTCTGTGGCTGAGGGCACCTCCGGTTACCCCTTTGTACAGCACAGAGTGAGCTCCTGTGTCCCCAGGGACCAGGGACATGCCACCTGTCCCAGGGGCCCAGGCCCTGCCAGAAGAGCTGTCCGTTTGTCCATCGATGCCGTGTCCGTGGCCCTTCCTCTCCCTGTGGAGTGGAGACAGTCATGTCAGTGCTTTAGTCCATCCGATGGCAACGCTTCACAACGACATCACTGTCCCTCAGTAGTGACTCATTAAGCACTGTAGGGACTGGGAAAGCAGCACGTCCATGGGGTCAGCCCCCCAGCCCCTGGGGCTCACTTGGAAGTGCTGACAGGACCCACCTGCTCGGGAGCAGCCTGGAAAACGGGGATTGCTTTTATTCTTCCCCCGAGGTACCGTTTCAGGGCCATCCCCAGTCCCTGCTGCTGTGCAGTGCAGTTAGTCTGAAGTGTATCACACATGTGACACAGCACCTCTGCTGCTCATCCATCTGTTCCTCGGCAAGGCTTTTCGTTCTGGAGCTTTAGAGCTTCCTGAGACAGTTTAAATGAGCTGCTGGCGGGGAAGGAGGGTGGAGGTGTCTGTGAAAAGGAGATGCTGAGCTGGGAGCAGGGCATTTGCAGCCTTCAACAGCCACTGCTGCACAGGCTGAACATCACATAACATTGTGCTGCAAGCAGATCTCAATAATTATTTATTAACCAGAGTATTAGAAACCCAAGCTCCATCTCTGCTCTGGGAGACTGTTAGGAGGATTATCTCGCTGCGCACTTTAATGCACCCAGGACGGCTTGAAGAAACTTTTTCAAAGATAAGCTTGAAAGAGGCTTTGATTTGTAATCTTTGAGAGTAAGCCTGCAAAAACATGCTAATATTAAACCAAATATTGATTCAAATTGATTTAAAGGTCTTTCAAGGCACAGGCAACTCAACTATTTTTTGAATTTTGTTTTAACCTGGCATTTTAAGACTACTTTATGGCAGCAGGGGTGTATTTTAAGTCGCCTTGTGTGCCTAATTTTGGCTGAAAGGGATCTAGTTTATGAAAGATTCTCCAATTAGACCCAATTGCATCAATTCTTCTAGCAAAATCTAGACTTAATGTAAGTACTTACAAGTTCCATTTTATTTGTATCTCATGTATGTGATTCCGAAAACAAATTTCATTTTTGTCCAAGGGATTTGTGGTCACTTAAAGGCAGAACCTGAAAGGCGTAAGCGATAATTAACCTTCAAGTCAGCAGCAACCATGTCCCCAGCGCTCTTTGAAAATGTCACTGGGACATACTTCCAGTATTTTATGTCTGTTTGGAGAAAGTATCCCTTGATCCTTTCTGGACACCAGTGATATATGGGCTCCTGTCAGCTGCTGCTCCCATCTGTTACTGCCCAGACAGCTCCCAGAGTTAAATCTCAGCAAGCTCAGGCCGAGATGGATGTGTCAGCTGAGGTGGGGATTCTGGGGGGATTGTCAGGGAAGAGAAATAAAGGCTTTGGGCTTCTGGCATGACTCAGTTGCAATCTAGGGAAAGCTTGTAAAGGATTCAGTGTTGCAGTTCCTTAAATCCTAGAAGCTGCAATCAAAATGATGCCCACCTAAGATGAGTGAAATGAGTTCTGGTGTGTGCCTTGAAAAATCTGGCCTTGGTTTGGGCTTTTTGTCTTGGAGTTTTTTGATTTTATTATTTTTTTTTTTTACATTTGAGGAGAAGGATTCTCTGCCAAGAAATTTGAGCTGGCCTTCCTGTGTCTTGCTGATCACTACAGAGGCTGTTGATGAACTCTTACCACCAAACTGAGAATAGCAGAGTTCATATTGTTTGCTTTTTTAATATGAATTTTTAATAGGCTGCATTAGTGTTTCTGGCTTTGATATTGTAAATCAGGGTGAACGGATTGTTTTGAATTCTTGATTTCATAAACAGCAATCTGAGAAATAGCACTTTCCAGAACGAAGTGTTTATAAAGAATTCTATTTACCTGATATGCCCAGGGAGGTTTGGGCCCCCCAGGGCTGGGCAGAGGGTCCCTGTGCCTGCCCTTGTTCCTTTGGAACAGAATCACGGAATCCCTGAGGTTGGAAAATCCCTCTAGGATCACAGAGTGCACCCTGTGCCCCATCCCCACCTTGTCCCCCAGCCCCCCTTCCCCTCAGGGCAGCTGTGCTGGGGTCTGACCACCCTCCTCCATCTCCTCCATCTCCTCCATCTCCTCCTCCTCCTCCTCTCAGGTGGCCCTGGTGCAGTGGACGGAGAGCGTGGGCCTGACGCTGGTGGGCAGAGACCAGTCCTCCGTGCAGCTGAGGACCCCGGGCGGCCACATCCTGAACTTCTCCATCCTCCAGATCTTCCCCTTCACCTACGAGAGCAAACGCATGGGAATCATCGTCCGGGTGAGCATCGCTCGCGGAGCCTTGTGCTGGCACAGAAGCCCCGGATGGGGCAGGGCGGGAGGGACCAGCTGTCCCAGAGCTCCTGGGATTGTGTCCAGGTGGTTCTGGAATATCTCCAGGGAGGGAGATCCACGCTGCACTCAGCATTGTAGTGAGCACAACCCAAATAGTAACATTTTCTCCTCCACTACACAGGTATTGCCCATTCTTATAAGCTGCAATTTTTTTGGCCATTGGGAGCCCTCAGGATGATTTTGCCAGGCTTCCTGTACAACCTGGCGATGGAGTTTCAGCAAGTGATCCCTGTGTCCAGCCCAGCAGGGCTGTTCCTGCAGGCTCCCATCTCGTGAAATCACCTCCTCCAACACGTAATTTTTAGTAAATAAAGCAGTAGTTAATATTGAAAACAAGTAGCAGATGTGGCCCGATTTGGGCTATTTTTGTGATAGCTGTTTGTTTCCCGGTGATCAACTGTCATTGCTGCAGCTGATGATTTCAGTTCTGAGAAGCCCAGTTCTACCTAAGCAGCCTCCTCACCATTCTGTGCACTGACTTTTCTTCTTCTTTGAAGCAGGCCTGTTTGTTTGACCACAACATTTTCCATTCTTCTTTCTCTCGGCGGGTTTTTTTTCCCCTTACCCCTGTGGAATGATCTTTGTTGCACAGCAAAGATAGTGCTATTGTCATATCTGGAATTGAAAGAAGCCTTTGAACCGTGGCCAGAGTCAGACCACGGTGGAAAAAGATGCTTCTCCAAAACAATATAAGTGGCAAATCTCTGTGTGTAGATTTATAGTGTGATCTTGCCATAATCTGAGAACGCACTAACCTCCTACTGAACTCGGGGAGAGGAAATGACTAATGCAGGGAGATAGCTGATACAGTATTTATATTGGACAAAAAATCTAAACTATCTTAAGCCAGTTCTGCAGCACGGGAAGTGGAGTCTTTATTCAGTTTCCTACAGAGATGTTGTTAGACACTCTTTAATCAAATAATTTAATAGATAAACCTTTACCTTTGGCTGCTGCCAAAAGCGTTGTGTTTTATTTAAGCAGTTTCTGGTTGTTTTGGTAGAGTGACACGTTTTCCTCTGGGGATGAGGGATGTGTGTGTACTGATATATGAAGGCTGGATGTTGCAGGACATTGGAGACCATGCTCAGGGCTAATTATAAGCATCTTCTTATGGATATCTCTGTGATCTTGGCAAAAATGTTCAGTAAAGGAGCTTTGTTCTTAATTTCACCAGCCAAGACACTCCTCTTCTTTGCAGTTCTCATATCCACATCAGGTGCTGCTTTTTTTCCCCCCCCTATGGATGTAAACTATTTTGCCACAGCACATGAGGCTTTCACCTGCTGACTCAGACTATTCATGTGTGAGAACTTCCACCACTGGAACAGACTGACCCATCTATTATTCCTGAGAGAATGAAGTGTCCCCTCTGCTTTTCTTTAATTTCTTTTTTTCCTGAAGTACTTTGCCCCTTTCGTTCACAGCTGTCTATTGCAGACCTTCCTGGGCTTTTTGGTTTTTGCGTGTCAAGTTTGTTTTGTTCCTATCCCTGGTGGCTCTCTTGGTTTACAGAGCAGTTTGTTCCTTACTGATTGTTTTGCCTCCTTTGAGGAAATTGCCAGCATTCCCATTAGCTTGTAATGCTCATGGCTGTGTCCTCCTTGCCTGGTTAGAAGGGCTTTTTAAATTTCACAGAATCACAGAATCACAGAATCAGTAAGGTTGGAAAAGACCATAGAGATCATCAAGTCCAACCTATCACCCGTTACCTAATCTAATCTAACCTGTTACCTAACCTGACCTGTTGCCATCCAAATTTGTGCTAATGTAAATAGGCTTTGCTTGCAGCCTATAAATTCCTTGTATCAGATGAGGCAGGCAGCAACCTGACCTTTCTGTCGCCAGCAGAAGCTTTAATTAAGCTTATTCAATGTAATGGAGAGGGTAACTTAGAGTGATTTTTACTCTATTAAACTTCATGCATCTGTTTTATTGTTTCAGGTAAGTATGAAATAAATTATCCAGGTGAGGGCCAGAGGTTATTCCGAGGGTACACACCCAGTCAGGACTGAGAAGTGTCTGTGTGGCTGATTGCAAAGCTGAATTGGAAGTGAATAAGCATCTCCTTTCATCCCCTGCATGAGAGGCTGAGCCATGTTTATCTTCAGCCTGACCCAGCACCGACATTTCTGTGACTGTTGTGCTGAGAGCTCATCATTATCTTCCTGAGGCCCCTCCTAATCTGCAAATATTGGCCCGACTTAGCCTCTCGTGTTTCTCATCTGCAGGATGACTCTACAGGAGAGATCACCTTCTACATGAAGGGGGCGGATGTGGTGATGGCTGGAATTGTGCAGTACAACGACTGGCTGGAAGAGGAGGTACAGGGCATTTCTGATCACTGGCATAGGTTACAAACCATTGCAGATTTCCTTTTTCCTCTTGGCTTTATCATGCACTTTATCAGACGTTACAGGATCACTCGAGTTGTTCAAATGGGATGGTTATTTTCTTAACCTGCTATCTTACACTGCCATCTCCACACTGCTGTGCATAAATCATCTTTCTGGAGATGGAGTGCGTGGCTGACAATGTGATCCTTCCTTCCAGTGTGGTAACATGGCCCGGGAAGGCCTGAGGGTTCTTGTCGTAGCCAAGAAGTCTCTGACAGAAGAGCAGTATCAAGACTTTGAAGTAAGTTTTTATTTGTTTTTTTTCCCCTTTGTTTTTCAACAATTACTGAAATGATTCTCACAGACCTCTTGTGATAATACTGCCTCTCATCTCCTTACTCCTTCTGCTAGAACTGTCATTTTTCAATGTCTTGATGTTCTTTTCATCAAAGTTGCTTTTTAAGTGATATGTTTTGTACATATGAAACCTGGATCCCAGCCAGGACCCTCCAGAGCAGTTCCTGAATCCTGCCTTGTAATCTCTTGTGGTTATAAATCCTGCAAATGTTCATCATTTGTTAAACAAGTCGTGTTTGCATCAGGAAATGTGTTGTCTTTTAATTTTAAGTGTTGTATTCTGACATCCAGGAAAGCTACAAACAGCCTGAATGTCCCCCAGACAGGCTTCATGGAAACAGGCTTCATGCATGGGGTGTGTTAGATGGGTCTCCACACAGAGCTGTGACTTGCTTACCCCAGGCAGGAGAATGTGAAGGAGAAGTTTATTTAAATGCAGGGATGTGGTAGTGGGAATGCTTAGGATTCTCTGTTGCCATTGTTTGGAGCTGTGTTACCTACAGAACCATGTGGTGTGAGGGAGCTGCTTCCAGGTGCCACTGCTGTGCCTTTGTGTGCTCAGGGCCACACTGTGCACCTCGAGCAGCTCAGGGACAAAACAGCAACAACCCCCTGAAGCATTTCCCACCTCAGCCTGTAACACACCCCTCGTGTCCACCAGCTCTCACAGGGGGCACCTCTCAATCATAGAATGGCCTGGGGTGGAAGAGACCATAAGGACCATCTAGTTCCACCCCTGTGCCATGGACAGGGACAGCTTTCACTAGCCCAGGCTGAATGCCAGCTGACAGGGGAAGGTGAAGGGGTGCCCTGGGTGCCCCAGAAGCAGAGCTGACTGTGGCTGTGCCCTGCCCTCAGGCACGTTATGTCCAGGCCAAGCTGAGCGTGCACGACCGATCCCTGAAGGTGGCCACGGTCATCGAGAGCCTGGAGATGGAGATGGAGCTGCTGTGTCTGACTGGTGTGGAGGATCAGCTGCAGACAGACGTCAGACCCACGCTGGAGACGCTGAGAAATGCTGGCATTAAGGTTTGCCTAACCCAGCGTTCGTAGCAGGAACATTTAGAGCCTCGGGAGGATGTGGCACTGTCCTACAGACCGTAAACGGAGGGAGTCTCGGGGCCCTGTCAGGGGATAAACACTCCCCAGATGCCCTTTGTGAGTGGGAGCGATGGGACTGGATGATGTCTTTTAAACATCACTTTGAGAACAGAACATGCTGGAAGTAGTAAGTGTTGACTGAACACATGGAAACCTGTCACCTCTTGTGCATTTCATCCCCCAGAAGGCTCTGGCCCCTCCTGCAGAGAAAGTGAGTTCAAAGTGAGTGGGGAACTGCAGGAGACTTTGGGCAATTCCTTCATTCAGGTAGTTGCATGAGACAAGGCAGGTTTGGATGTGTTTGGTCTCTGATGCTGGGGTTGGAGCTGTGAATATCCACATTTTCAGTAGCCACTAGAGGGGTGTCTGAGCCAAGAGAATCAGGGAGTGGATTTTTTTTTTTTCCCCAGCTTTCTGTGCTCTGGCATCTCAGACTCAAACACCTACAGCCTGATCTGCTCTCAGTGGTGAGGGAGCTGTTGTGGTGCTTGTTTAGTTTCCGTCTCTGAAAAGTTGTCAGTCAGATCCCAGTCTGCAAACGTGAAAAAAAAAATGTACTAAATGTTCAGATTTGGGCAAGAAAGTAGGTGAAAGGTTCCAGTTGTGGTTTCTCTGCTTTAAGTTGCAAAGCGAGCAAAAATCTCGAGCTCTCATGCGAATCCAAAGCAGGGCTGTGTGTTTGGGATTTAGGTAGGAAGTGGAATTCAGGGCTTAGGACAAGCTCCCAGAAGTGCTTTCTGTTTGGAGCCATCCCTGTGAACAGCAGGGACTTCACCAGAGAAGTGAGACCAGGGGCACTGGACAGAGTTCCTTAGTGGAGTTGTGGATTTATGCCTCCATGGTGTGGTCCTGCCTCATCATTCCAAAGTGTTTTCCCTTTCTGTCCTCGCCTTGGCTGTCAGGGTGTGGGCTGTGTGTCCTCACACTGTGAGTACAGCGCTGCTGAGCACTCCTCACATGTCCTGGTGAACATTCCAGTGCATGAAATTAGTCAAGAGTGAAGGGGGTCTCGCAATTCATGACAGGGACCATCTTGATAAGATCAAATCTCTTTCCAACCTCAAATTATTAAGTAAACAGATGGGTCTTTGTGTGGCTTTTGTTTTTTCCTTGAAGTTTTTTCCTCATTAAATATTCTTGGCCAGTGTCTTGAAAGGTTAAAAACTAGTTGAAAAAAACCCACAACAAACTGATATATTTACACCACTGAAGGAAATCCCATCCAGGTTATAACAGGGTATCACTGCTGACATTACTTTCTAATTCCCCCCCCCCTTCACCAGCACAAAATAAAAGGAGCAGTGTATATTTAAAAAAACCAACTTAAAAAATCCCCTAAACCTCAACAAACTTAGTGTGTTCCAGCCATACACATCAGCAGTGAGCTAACCCCAGTTGCATCATCCACATTTCAGGCAGGGCCAGGAGGGATTTTTCTGCAGCAGGGCTCAGCCGAGAAATGGACAGGGAGGGACATATTAACACACAAATACACATTTTTTTAGCTTGCATTTTGTGGCTTTATCAGCAGAATCTTGAAATATTGCAGGTGGGAAAAATGTTATACATAGTTTGTAACTTCCTCTGCGTTTCAGCCTCTTTTAAAAGCTTTGCTTTCTTTCATCTGTGAGAATTTTTTGGTGTATTTTAAAACAGGAGTTTTTTAGAAGAATAATTTGCATGTGTAGCCCTTTTATATTCCTGAACTGGCAGCTTGTACTTGTAGATGTCCTGCAGGCACAGTTGTTAAGCTTGTATCTAATACATTAAATATTTGGATTTTAGGTGTGGATGCTGACAGGGGATAAGTTAGAGACAGCCACGTGTACAGCCAAGAACGCACATTTGGTGACACGGACACAGGACATCCATATATTCAGACTAGTGAGTAACACCCTCACACCCCTCTCTCAAGGCTTGTTTGGGGCCCCCAAATTCTGGTACAGGAGGGGTGTGCTGAGGCCACAACTGTTTTCCAGGGGGATATTTTTATTCTTTTGCCTCAGCTTTCCATTCCCTGAGGCTTTGTTTCTCTAACTCGGACAGGACAGCTCCTGTCCTGTCCATGCTGCTTTTGCTCCCCCTAAGATATTTCGGTTTTTTCTCACCCCAGTGAAGCAAACCTTCCCCAGTTGCCATCCTTTTCCCCAGGTGACGAACCGTGGGGAAGCGCACCTGGAGCTCAACGCCTTCCGCCGCAAACACGACTGCGCCCTGGTCATCTCGGGGGACTCGCTGGAGGTAGGAGCCAGCAACAGCCCCCCATCTCTGGGGATGGAGGAAACCCTCCTGCACAGGCGCCAGTGCCACGTGTGGTCTCTCAATCAGGTGTGTCTCAAGTACTACGAGTGCGAGTTCATGGAGCTGGCCTGCCAGTGCCCCGCCGTCGTGTGCTGCCGCTGCGCCCCCACACAGAAGGCCCAGATCGTGCGGCTGCTCCAGGAGAGGACGGGGAAACTCACCTGTGCAGTAGGTGAGGGACTGACCCTGGAGGATGGGGTCTGCTGTGTCTTGACGTGACCTCACCTCGAATATTGTGGTGGTTTGGGGCACTGCATTATCATTGAGCCATTGGAGAGTGTCCAAAGGAGGGAATGGTGGTGGGGACGGACCTGGAGGGGAAGGTGTGAGGAGCACTGAGGGCACTTGGTGTGTTCAGGTGGAGAAGAGGAGCCTGAGGGGAGTTGTCACCTCATTGCAGTGACACTTCCTCAGGAGGGGCAGGCGCTGATCTCTGCTCTGTGTGACCAGGGACAGGAGCCAGGGAATGGCTGGAGTTGGGTCAGGGCAGGGGCAGGTTGGATCAAGGACAAGGTTGTTCTTCCCCCAGAGGGTGGTTGGGCACAGCCCCAAGGCTGCCAGAGCTGCAGGAGGGTCGGGATGATCCTCTGGGTCAGGGGGGAATCTTGGGGAAGTGCAGGGCTGAGGGTTAGACTGATAATGCTTTTGGGTCCCTTCCTACTCAGCATAGTCTGGGATTCTTTGGAGTGAACAGTCCCATGTCATCTTGTAACACCTGGAAATGTAGACCTTAAAACCAGTGTTTTTGTGGGATGATTGAGAGGATGAAGTTTTGCATATGGAAACTTCAATGATAGACTACTCATAAATATTTCTGGTGGCATCTTTGCAAAACAGAGTTTGAATTTGATCAGGTCAAGTGCCACTGTTAATCTGTGAGCTTTATTTCAGCATTGTAGTTATAATGCTACACCTCCAAGTCAGATAAAGCAATCAGTGACCTGTGGGTCTATTAGAACAATTAAGAACTTAAATTCAGGATTTCTATTTAAAAACCTGCTTTTTGTTGAGAGGGTTAAATGTTTCTTGTAATAGTGCAGTCTGGTGCAGATGCCTTTGGTGGGATTGCAGGTTGCCTCTGTTGCTTAACTCCCAATGTTGTTTGTGCTGTGTCCTGCAGGTGATGGAGGGAATGATGTTAGCATGATTCAGGAGGCTGACTGTGGGGTTGGAGTTGAAGGAAAGGTGAGATTGCCTCATGTTTAATAAGAATTCCTATGGCTGGTTTGCAGGCAGCTCTTAAATGGATCCTCAGAAATTTGTGCAAGAAAGTGCACAAGCTCCCCCAAGAATAACCATCAGACCAATGGCCTTATCATGAAAAATAATTTGGCTGTGAAGGAAACTACTGTTTAAGGGAGTTAAAATTCATTGTTTGGTTCTTGGCAGAATCCCTGGGTTTGGACCACCATGGTTAGTTTTGGGGCTTTTAATCATGCATAGGTGCTCCAAATGCTGGAGTTACAATTATGTTGATAACATAACCTATGTGTGCAATTAAAACATGTTTATATTAGTTTACAAAGCAGACTCTGGGTTAGGACTCCAGTTCCTGCTTGTGGAGCTGCTGGAAGCAACAAGACTTTGGATTTGGCAGCAGTGACAGACTGTTTGCAATGAGCCAAAACAGTCAAACTGAGTGAACTTTTGAGACTGAAAACTTGTGTTCAGAGCTAACTTGATATCAGTGTCACGTTGACATGCGTGTTGTGAATCATAATCCAGAGAGCTGTTGAGAATTGGAGGCCAAGGTTCAGATGGGAATTCTCACAGTTTTTGCTTTTTTGCTTAAAAAACCCACGGTGGAAGGAAGAAGTGCTGAGGTAATACTCTCCCTCACCTAATGTATTGCAAGCATTCTTGGAAATTCTGTCAGTGATAACTCAATAATAATATAGCATTGCTTTGTTTCCAGTGAAGCAATGAGCTCAGTGTGCTCTCACTTGTTGTCTGCAGGAAGGGAAGCAGGCATCGCTCGCCGCCGATTTCTCCATCACTCAGTTCAAACATCTGGGCCGTTTGCTCATGGTGCACGGCAGGAACAGCTACAAGAGGTCTGCAGCCCTCAGCCAGTTTGTGATCCACAGGTCCCTGTGCATCAGCACAATGCAGGTAACTGCCCTGGCACCAGGGGGGTTCCAGAGGAGAGGGGAACAAGCCAAACCGTAAAGGTCCCGTGGTTCATTCTGGATGCAACTATAGCTCCTCCTGACATTTTGTCATGGGTTAGAACTTGAAGTTGTTGTTGGGTTGTGAAAACATGTGAGAAACTTCCTGGTTCTCCAAAACTGGACAATGTTGTACCTTAGAAAACACTGCTGTGCGCAGAGTGTCGTCGCTGTTGTTTAGCAGTGCTCAGAAATGCTGGAAATGTGAAGCAGGGCAGTGCTTCTCAAGCCTTTGCTAAGTAAGTGCCCTTATTTTCAGATGTGTTTTAGCTTTGGTCTCACTATTTGAAGGCCTTGGTTTTGATCTGGAATTCACACCCGTGCAGAGCCTCACTGCAGCAAAACTGCAGTTGCCAGTTGGCAGGGAGAGTTCAAAGAGATTTCAAGGAGTTCATGAGCCAAATTCTGTTCTGAGCTGTGGTGACTTGAGTGTAAGTTATAGTTAAGGACAAAGGTTACTCCTTGGGAGGTGCATTTCCATACCCACATGCACTGATACATTCCTTAAGAATACTAGGTATTTTTTGAGTGAATTACTTGATATTTTAGAGAAAGCTGCTTGTGTCCTCTTCTCTTTTGGAGATAAACACGTTGGAGAGAGATGCATGGAGACAAGAAGTTCAAACTCAGAGGACAGTTTAGCTTACTCAGCAGCTAAAGAAAACCAAACAAAACCAGAAAACAAACCTGTAACTTGGGCCAAAAAAAGAAATCTTGAAATCTTTGGAGTTCATATTAGTGAGTGTTCATTCTTTTGACATTGAGAAAGCATCATCTGGGCATAAATAAGGCTGCACCTGTCTTCCAAACATCTGGATGGCTCTGATCGAACCAGTGGGCTTTGGAGGAGACTCTTTATGTTCTTTGCTGTGGACTTACATTACAAAAAGGTTTCCAATCCAGCTCTCCAGTGTTTGCTATTAAACATAACTTTCATCCAAGGTTTGGACAGGAATAAAAAGGGTTGATTTTACAGTAGTCTGTCTGTGCTTCAGGAATTTGGAGAACCCACTGCAAGTATGTTCCAGTTTGAACAGAGTGTATTTTTAAGCTGTTAACTTTTACTGCAGTGTCTTAATGCCTGAAACCTCATTTCTTTTCTAGGCTGTTTTCTCATCAGTGTTTTACTTTGCTTCGGTTCCTCTCTACCAAGGATTCCTCATCATTGGGTAAGAGCTCACATTTTGCTAATAGTGAGGAAAACCTGTGCACAATTAATAGATTTGGGCTAATTAACATACAAGGCAGGCATATCTCCATACTCTGACTGCTTCAGGGTATGGATGTGATCCTTGTCCCCCTCCTGCTCCTCTGCTCTGAGCAAAGGCTGTATGTGAGTGCTTCTAACCAAAAGTAATTCAAAAAGCCAATCCTGCAGCATTTTCCCACAGCCAAAACTCTGGTGTGTTCCTTTTGAAGATTTTTATAATGTGTAGATCATTTGAGACTTAATATTGTAGTATTTCCTTTCTGAAGACTGGTATTTCTGTTTGCTCATCTACACCTGAGATCATTTACTGGTCTTTTACTTTCTTCCCAGGTACTCCACAATTTACACGATGTTTCCAGTGTTTTCTCTTGTTCTGGACAAGGATGTTAAATCTGAAGTTGCAATGTTGTACCCAGAGCTCTACAAAGATCTTCTTAAGGTGTGGGAGATTCGTTTGTCTGTTTTGGTTTAAGGCAACTCTAAATGTGTGAAGTCAAATGTATTGTCAGGACATTCAGGACTGTATCAGGCATTTTCAAGCAAATTGTTTTAAAGGCAAATTTGAATGAACAGATAGAACCAGATTTCCTGGCGGTTGCTTATTGAATGTTCCATGAAATACAATTTATTAAAAACAGCTGGGAAAACAGAAGTTCCATTCTGTGGGTTAAGGATTTAATATCACCAATTTGTTCAAAAGTAAAGGGAAAAGGGAGCTTGTTGGGGATGTGGAGCTATCCTGAAGCCAGAAGAGGGATAAGAGGAAGGGATATGCCCATTTGGTGGAGGGAGGAGGTTATCATGGAGTTTCTTCAACAGGAATTTGACTGAGGATGATCTAAAGGTTTGCTTGCTGGGCCATTTTTGCTGCTTTAGCATCAGTCAGGCCCTTCTCCTTAGACAAAGAAAACCTCCTTCAGTGTTTACCATAGAAATATCAGGAAGGTGAATCCTGTCTCAAATTCTTTTTAATTTTTTGTTCTTCCTCCCTGGAAAATTCTTTGAATAACTGGGGTATGCAGCCTGGGAACATCTTTCTTAACTGAAGGAAAGGGTGGACTGAGTCTTCCACAGATCCTTTCCCTCAAGGATTTCTGTTAAACAGATACTCTCAGAAGCAAAGCCTGTTTTTCCAGCGGCCTCAATAAGTCTCCATCTGGTTTCACTTGTATGTTGTCTCTTATGTCATAAACCACTAATTCTTCAACCATCCTTAGGCCTGGTCTAAACATAGGGGGGGGGTTGTACTGGTATAGCTGTATTGGCTGGAGATGCTTTTTCTAAAACCTGTCTGCCTTCAATATGATGGTGATTTGT
Organism: Pitta sordida; assembly: GCA_013390025.1. Lineage (NCBI taxonomy): Eukaryota > Metazoa > Chordata > Aves > Passeriformes > Pittidae > Pitta > Pitta sordida. Next base: position 250,773 of record WEKX01007699.1, read on the forward strand.
GTGTGTCTAGAAATATAATATGAATATACTCACATGTATGTGTGTACACACATCTTGTATTTCACAGCACAGTGACTAAACTCATGAGACATGTTTGCACTGAATTAATTGTGTGTGCAGTGAGGATGAGGTTGTGCTGTGGGAGCAGTTGAGCCTCCACAGCCCCAGGCCTGGAAAAATGAGAGTAAAGAGAGAGTAACTCAGGGCTGGTTGATTTGTTTTATTTTTTTTCCCCAAATCACCTTCAGATTCTCTTATATTAATTTCTGAGTAGATATGTAAGTGAATGTTTGTAAAATAAAAACCCAGTGGAGCTTTGTCTTTTTTTTTTCCCCCTCAGGGACGACCATTGTCATACAAAACGTTTTTAATTTGGGTCTTAATAAGCATTTATCAAGGTAAGAAATTAACTACTTCTTGTACCTCTAGATGTTTTAATGGCTACAAATATATATTTTTTTGTATGTCAGGAAGTTAAGTAAGGCATGAAGGGAATTTCACAAAGTGTCCTTGGGCTAATGAATACACATTTTTGTTTCAGAAAATGTCAGTAGTGTTAACAAAGGAAGAAATTACCTAAAAGCAAATATTGGTGACAAATTGCATTCATTTTTCAAAAGTGGATGTAGTAATTGGAGTATTTGTCCAAGAAGGTATTTTCTTTAATTTTGTGGGGTTTTATCAAGTAACCTCAAACTCAAATAGTTCCTGTAAGTATCACTCAGGGAATTGTGGAACACATGTCAGTAATGTGGAGTTAAAAGCTAAAATGGCAATAGTATTTCTTACGTTCCAAACGTCTTTATCAACAAAAGTCAGAACAATGGGTCAAAATAAGCAGATCGTTCTTATGGATTGAACAGATATTGCCATCCTCAGGAGGGAGTGAATCCAAGAATATAAACTCTGTTAGCTTTGTTTTCTGTAGTCTGGCACAGCAGAGTCCTGCACCAGGGATCATGGACTTGTGGAGCTGTAAAACATGATGGCAAAGCCCAGGCATTGGTAGAACACTCCCAAGTGGTGGAAGGCTAAAGCCAGAGGGTGATGCATGGAGGGAAAGTTTCCTCCTTGAGCTAAGCCCACTATCTGGTTACAGGGTTTGGTTAAAGTGACTTCACTCTGATGTGCTCAATAACCAGAAAACAGCAGGCCAAACAATTGGGCTGGTTGCTAGCAGAGATGAGCCTGACCAAAAACTCGAGCACTCCTAAATTTTGGAAAGTTCACAGCTGGATTTGAGCTTTGTGGCTCGAGCTCTAGTCACTTGTAGGTTTTGCCTTGCCTGGGTGATGGATGTCGGTGTGGATTACTCATGCTGCTAACATGAGTTATTTGTGCAGGTGGCCCAGAGCGTTCCAGAATGGGAGCACGAACAATGCCTCATTAACAGACCTTTCATGTGTGCTTCTCTTAGGGGGCAAGTGTAAAGGGGAGAGAGATTGGCCCAAGCAGTGCAAAGAGAGGCTCACTTGTATCCACTGAGCTTTTCAGCAACTTGCTTCTTACATCTTGGCACCAAGGCAATGCAGTAGGTTTTAGAAGAATTTTATATATTTTAGCTTCTCAGTAGTGACCAACTGCTTTCCTGGGAGGATAGAGTTTCCTGATGTTAGAGACCTCCAGTTGCCACAGCAGAGTGTATTAATTTCCTATCTCCATGTGTCTGTGAATATGAGAAACTTATAAAAGTTTGGGTACCTCTGCTGTAACTTTTCCCTGTCTTCTCATCAGTTATGTCTCCTAAATAGTAACTGATTTGTTGTCATTACATTCATCAGGTTTCATGAGAAACATTCTCAAGATACAATTATTTCAGCCTTTCCAAGACCTAAGAGTGGGTTTTAGAGCTCAAATCCCCAAATGTCCCATTCCCTTGCAGGTAGCATCATCATGTATGGAGCCCTCCTCCTCTTTGAATCCGAATTTGTCCACATTGTTGCCATTTCCTTCACGTCCCTGATTCTCACCGAGTTACTGATGGTGGCACTGACGATCCAGACGTGGCACTGGCTCATGATCGTGGCTGAGCTGCTCAGCCTCTCCTGCTACATAGCTTCCCTGGTCTTCTTACATGAGTTCATTGGTAAGGTTCAATGCTTCCCTCCCAGCAGCTCATGACCTGGGCAGTAACAGGACTGGAAAGAGCTGAATTGGGCACCAGGCTGTTGATGGAGCCAACAATGATAGTGGTACCAGAATAAGCTCTATGGTTTGAAGGCACTTGGAAGGTATTTTATGGTTCTTTCTCACTGCAAAGTGCTAGAGGAGGTAAAGGTGGTCAGCAGACTGTGGATCCCAGTGGATCTCATCCATTCTTTAAGCCCCACCCCATATCAGCTGTTTCATGTGCCAGTGATCTTTATTTCCATATGGGAACTGAATTTTATATTACAGAGTGAAGTCTCTGCTATTGGATTGAAAGATTTGTTCTTCTAAACTGGATGAAGGAGCTGCCTCCTAAAATGTTCATGGAGACCTTTCTCTTATGGGTGCAGTTGGTTTTTTAGTTACCTGAAGCAGAGCTAATCCTTTTCCCTGGGTGGAGGAAAAGAGGATGAGGAATTTCAGGTTTCCCGAATACTGTCTAGTTGCAAATATCAGATCCACAAGGCATGTTCCGGCATTCATTTGGGAACCACAAGATGTCACTACTTCTTCCATAAAGTTCTTTCCTAATTTTGGAGACAACCAGGATAACTTCCCAATGGGCTGGATTTGCCTCCCTTGTATATGTGGTTATACAAGTTCCATTTTCAACGAGGCTTCAACTCTTTTTGCAAAGGTGCTGAGTTACTCTGAGACAAGAGACGTGTCTGCTGAGCTACCAGCCAAGGGGCAGAGGGCAGCTCCCAGACAAGGAGAGCTTAGCACTGCCAGGAGACGGACAGGCCTGTTCAGGTGGGGCATGTGAGGGCAGTTACCTGTGACGAGTCACAGCCCTCTGTGTCTCCTTTGTGGAAGAGAAGGGCAGAAGAGTGAGGAACCAGGTGTTGTATGAGCTTTGAACTTGAATGTGAAGGTGAGGCAGTTTTAAGAATCATGGGACCATAGAATGATTTGGGTTGGAAGAGACCTTAAAGATCATCTGGTTCCATCTCCCTGCCATGGGCACAAAGAAGTGTTGGTAGGTCCTTCTTGGCACCTCTTCCCTGGAGAAACTTCCCATCTTGGCTGACTTTATGCTCTTTTCCTTATGCAGATGTTTACTTCATTGCCACTTTGTCGTTCTTGTGGAAGGTCACAGTCATCACTCTGGTGAGCTGCCTTCCCCTCTACGTCCTGAAGTACCTGAGACGAAGGTTTTCTCCCCCAAGCTACTCAAAGCTCACGTCCTAGGGCTGCTCTCCTTGCACACCAGAGACAGACATTGCCCATGGCCGAGAGACAAAACCCTGTCGTTGTTCCTATAACCAACACGCCCAATATTTGCAGATGGATCATGTGGTAATTTCTGTTACATGCTGCTTCATTGAAAAAGACTTCACAACTCCATGAATGGAAACCTAACAACAAAAGGGAGTGTTTTGAGGGTGGAGGCACTTGTTAGTTCATCCAGTTCTTGCCACTTGTGTTCCACTTGACTGGGGTCAAATGCACGTGACTGCGATGGCGACGAGTTTCTCTTACATTGTTAAAAGTCTGTGAAAGCTGCTAACTGACCTTTGGGATTTACATTTGACAATTTTTAAGTGACTTTTCTAAGTGTCTGTGCTGTTCTTTGCATTGTGTTACGTTGTTTTATATTATTTGTCTTTTTGATTCAAGCAGTTACATTCTTTTTACATCTTGGAAATCCCTTAATGTAGGTGATGCACTCCACTGCTGACAGCAGATCCCTGATTTACGGCATGCTGCTTCCAGAGTGGGGCTCCAGCATGTCGGATCTACACACACTTGAGAATCTGAGTCTGTTTGAGATTTTCCTTCAGCTGAAATGTGGTCACTTGGTGATTTCGGGGGTATCCAGCCATTGATGAATGTGGAGAAATGATGGTCCAAAATGAGGGAATTCAGTTTTGTTTAGCTTTTGTGCTTCCTGTTAAAAGGAGCTGGTGACATAAAAGCTTTACTCTGCATTTATTTGTGTAGGAGAAAATTATCTAAACTAAAGCAAATCCTCTTTGGAACAGAAATTTGCAGTTGATCATACTTGAAATGTGTCGACAACGTGAGAAGAGACTCGTACTGTTCTGCAGACAATGTGGCAGACGTGTCTTGAATCCTTGGAGACTGAAAGGAGAGGTCACAGAGCTGCTACTCCTCACAGCTACACGAAATCTGTTTCCTGTTAGGGTGAAACTGTGAGCATGAGCTGCAAATAGGCTGAGGCACTCCTAGGTGGATGTTGTTAATGACACACTCCCTGCAGAGAGGCAGTTTTTTGGAACCTTGCACTTGCTTTGCTCTAAAAACCGAACTTGAATCACAGGAGGGGAGTTCATACGAAGTCACTGGGCTCGTGTGCAGAGGAAATTTATGTATCTTTAATTTTCAAAAATTAAACTCAATGAGTTCTGGGTTTATAATTAACTTTGGCCCACGTTATAATACCATGAGGAAAGCCACACACACTTGGGCTTCTCAGGAGAAGGATGGAGAATTACAGGAACCTTTTAGAGTTGGGTTCATGCATCAAACATGGATGAGCTTTTAGTGGCAGCCATCCTCATCTAAAGGCTGATTAGTCTGTGCTAAATTAGTTACTTACTGTCTCATCCCCACATCACAAAAACCACGGTCAGAGCTTGGTGCCGTTGGGAACAGCTGCACAGGAGAGGCAGAGCCTGGAGCTGAGCTCCCTTCTCCAATCTCAAGGCAGACTCTCAAGTTCATGTTGGGAAAAGCCCTGGAAATCCAGTGTTCTCAGTAGTTTGTCTTGGGGAGGAAAGCAGTGCCTCAGCAGTGTGTCTGGGGGGAGTTGGGGTTAAACAACCCTTTGTCAGTTATGTCACTTTGCCAAAAAGATCCTTAACTTTGTCTTTTTCTTGACTTGCTACAGCTCCTGCGTAGTGCCAGCCCTGCTGGTGTTCTGGAGGCAGCATTTCATAGAATCATAAGATCACAGGATGGTTTGGGTTGGAAGGGACCTTAAAGCCCATCCAGTGCCACCCTCTGCCATGGGCAGGGACACCTTCCACCATCCCAAGCTGCTCCAACCTGGCCTGGGACACTGCCAGGGATGGGGCAGCCACAGCTTCTCTGGGCACCCTGTGCCAGGCCCTCCCTACCCTCACAGGGAGGAATTTCTGTGTATCTCATCTAATTGAAGTAGGTTTAAGGACCCAAGGATTTCTCCTGGCCCCACGCGTGCCTGAGCAGTGCAGTCCCCCTGCCCTTGGTGAACCCTCAGCCTCTGTCCCTCTCTCGTGTGTGTTGGTAGTTAAATGTCCTGCAGCAGCAACAGTGCCAAGCTCCTGTGTGTAAATATTTGAGATATTTAGGGTAGTATTCACTGTTTCCTCAAGTCAATACAGTTTACACTGAGTGGACCATATTTGCAAACTATCTGCTTACACCACAAAAGGGAGTGAACTGTGATTTCGTTTATATTTATTGAATCATAACTATAATAACACACTGAGTGGAATTGGTAGTGATTTACAGCTGTGTTTTGGGGTGCAGGTTATGTTCCTTTGCAGCCAGTGCTTTTGCAGAAGGTTGTAAATCCAGGAAGTCATTTCTATCTGGGTACACACTACATTTTTAAAAGCAATCAGAAAACTGAAACTGCCATCTAACAAGCAGCAGGAAGGAGAAATGCTTCTATTTTTCCAGCTCAGCACTTTATGTTTGCAATCTATTTGTCTTAAGTTATTTAAAAATGTTTTGAAAAGCAAAGGTTAATACATAGGTTCGTATTTACTGTACGTTGGAATAAATGGGTTCTCTGCTGGAAATTTAATCTTCTCCTCTAGTATGCATTGTTTTCTTCTTCTGTGTACTACCTTGTTTGTAGCCTTAGTGTTCTTGCTGTTCCTTTATTTGCCTGCTCCTGCCTCCCGAGGCTCCAGGGGATGCTGTAGGGCTGGGGAGTGTCCCAGGTGTCACCTGTTGTCACCTTAGGGAAGCCAGTGCTCTGTGCTGAGCTGATGCAGTGGTACATTAACGTGGAAGTTTTGTGACACACACTGTTCTCTCCTGACATCTCTGCAGTAATTCCAGGTGCATCACTACTCCTCTTTCCCCCTTTAACTCTGGATTTGTGCCCTCCTTAGACCTTGTCCTGTTCCTCTGTGCAAACATTCGTTTTGCTCAGGTGAAGGTGCAATGGAAATGCAACATTCTTTGTTCAACAGCAGCAGCTTCAATCTGTGCAGGGTCCGAGGATTGGTGAGTGACATCCCTGGTGTCGCCTCGGGGCTGGGAGCTGCAGCTGTGGCTGGGCCAAACTGGGCAGCACCAAAGGTGTATCTCTGTGTTCTACTGAGCTCCCCCAGTGAAATGTCAGGAGAGCCTCTCTCGTCCTCTGCTGGGTTTGTCAGGGAGCCCCAGGGTCAGATGTGTGAATTCCTAGAGCTGCTCTTTTGGTTTTATCTGTTGAAGAAAGCTGCTGCAGCCTCTGCTAAATCACAATTCCTTGGTTTGCCAAGGAATGCCCTGAAGCAGAGGTGGGAGCTCACCAGCCCAAGGTCTGTGCACGGAGCTGTTTCCGTGGGATTGGGCTCATCCCCAAGTTGCTGGGACCAGTCCAGTGCCCACTTCAGCGTGAGCTGGATGGGCTCTTTTATTTATTAGTAGTTATTTAAAAGTATACTTATTATATACTTATTTCCTAAGTATTAAACATTATGATTTGCATGAAATCCTGGGTTTCACAGCTTTGCCAATATGGTCCATTACTACTGCCTATGACAACTTGTGTACTTAATATGCCTTTGAGAACATTTTTAATTGTTAAAATTGTTTTAAAAAATCAATGTTCAGTTAATTTAATTTTTAATGGGGAAATGGATTTTGGTGTCCAAATGGTATTTACTGTGATGCCGGTGTTTTGTACCTGTCATCTAGTTAAACAACATGTAAATACTCTTGAGTCAAGAGAAATATGAATGCCAATTATTTATTGTTCTGTGGAGTCATATGTTGCAGATGTGTAAGAACTTACAAGGGAATGTTGTAAAACAAGGTGGAAAAATAAATTTTATGCAACTTCTTTACTTCACCTCTGTATGATGCACCTCTTAAACTCTACAGGACAGACACACCCTTTTTCATTACCAACTTTTGATATATAAAATAGTTCATGCAAATATTAAATAAACAATTCTTTGGTGATGTTTGCACACATCAAATGAATGGTGCAGACTCCAGAAATTACAGGAACAGACTTTGCTCTCAAGTGTTACCAATTTCCCACTCTAAATGGGTTACATAAGCCCTGGTTAGTGGTTATTTTAATTTATGGATGGTTTCTTTTTAATGGTGAAATGCATAATTAGAAAAAGCTAGAAATAGTTTTTCTAAACTCACTCTGGAAGGCGAAGGAGAATTTCAGCAATTTTTTTTTTCACCCAAACATTGCATAATAGTAAAAATGTCAAAGATTTCCATGGGGTTTCATTTCATTCTTCATGTGGCTGTGGTCGTGCAAGAAGTTTGAACGCAGCAGGGGTTGGCAGATTTTTGGAAGATCACGCATCCTGAGGTAAATTTTCAGCCCAGGCTTTACCAGGGAATGCCAGTGACCTTGTTTTTCAAATTGTGGTTGCATTATACACGAGTGTGTCTTCTCCTTTTCTCCTGAAAAAGAAAGAATAGGTGCTGTGTGTAATTGGGTGCCTTGCTCTGGCCCTGAGCCTGGGGGAGCTGTGCAGAGGCTCCTCTGTGCCATAAACCATCTGGAGAGAGGAAGATTTTGTCAACTTCACTTCCTGATGGCTCAGGTGATGGCAGCTGCACATCTGCCCTGCATGATTGTGCTGTTTAATCCTGTCAGAAATCTGCACTGGAGGAAGGGAACTGCTCCTGTTCTCCTGTCACAGGTGATGGGGCAGAGGGAGCCCGTGGTCTGGGCTGTCCCAACAGAGCACAGGACAATATTCTTGTTTTGATGATCAGACTGTCCCTGCACCTTCGACACTGGGAGTCAAACCTGTGGGAAAATTACTTATCCCACAGAGTATTCAGATGTCTGGTTTTAAATAAGGAATGTGATTGCAGGCTTATAAACCCCTGTCCTTTTGATTGGGAGTATCAATAAACCCCAGTCCAAAATTGTGCCAAATTCTTCCATCTTCCCCCAGGAACTGCAGAGCCAGATGACACCTGTGCTAAATGTCTGCAGTGGGAGTGTGAGCAGCAGGTGGCTGCAGAAAAGGGACCACTGCAACTGCACAGGTCATCCAGGGAAAACTTCGGGTGTGGCAGCCGTTCCAGCAGCCCTGAGTCCTGGTCTAAAACCAGTTTCAAAGCTGATGCTGTGCCTGCCTTAGGCCATAAACTGCATTTTCTGGCCTTAAAACTCTGGGTTCTGTGAGGCTCCCTAGGTTACGTGGTGGATTGCTGAAATTTTGCTGCTTGTAATTAAAATTCTTGATGATGAGCATCTTGCAGGGTCTGGCCTTCAGAGGAATGTCCTTCCCTCTGCTGCTCTTCCTCCCTTTGTGGCCTAAGACCCAACTGTCGTTGAGTGAGCGGGTTACGAACAAGGGCTTTCAAATCATTGCCTTCCCACTTTAAAGCCTCCCGCTCTTGGCTGGCTGGGACTGTCCACGTTAAGGAAGAACATTGTCTGCTGTTCAGATTCCCCCTCAGAAAGAAGTAGTAACAAGAACAATCTGTGCAGAAGAATTTAGCGCATTAAAGATGGGGGTAACAGTCATTCTCATTTGTCCTTTTATGCGAAACAGATTTCATTTTAAATGTACACTCTGAGTGGCTTAACCATCTCCAGGAACTTGTTTACCGGGGTCAAAGCAGAATTACCCGCAGTATAAATGAGGAGCAGGGGTAGAGGTGAGTTGGTTGTCGCAAGTGGTTCTGTTCAGTCAGCTCAGAATTCCCTGGGCACACCTGGGAGGGCAGTGGGGGACATCCTGTGCTTGTTTCCAGGTTGACTGCTCTGAAAGGCCGTGCTGAGGTGTTACATTCCTGTGCCCTGGGCATGGATAAATCCAGGATCTGCTGGATTTAGGACATGTCACATTTCACCCCTGTAAGACTTGTCAAAGAGTGGTGCAAATTGCTGGTGATCAAAATTCCCGTTTAAATTGAGAAAGAGCCCATTTGTGGGTGCTACTGTTCTATAAATGCCCTGTAATGGTCTCGCTGAAACACATTCCCTGCTCTGGCTGCAATGGTGGAACTGCCGTGGGAGGACACAGCGCTTGGAAAAGCTGTGGGAAAGGTGAGGAATGGTGCCCATGGAAGCAGGACCCCTCTGCACCTTTGTAAATTTGAGGTGAAGGTTTGGGGTGAAAGGATCAGCATTGCCTCTGGCAGACAGCGTGGAGCTTCCAGGGAATCACCAGGCACAGCCATCCCTGGCACTGCACAGGAACGTCCCCATGTGACCCCCAGGTGTGTCTCTTTCAATCTTTGGGATCCATTTATTTATTTGTCAAGACGCATTGCTTGCCTTTTAGCAGGCTCCAGATAAATTAACCAAAGTGACAGTTTCTATTTTAGGCTGTAACTAGTCCCAGAATTTCTCCAGCAACCATCCATAAACTGAAGTCTGATTTGAAGCTGCTGAGTTTTGCCTCTAGGAAGTCTCAAGCCTCCCGCTGATCAGATTTTGATATCTCATCTTTCCTACAAGCGATCCAGAAAACAAACTATCTTAAGTGAAATCTCTATTTGTAACACTAACCATAAGGAGAAAACTTTTCCCAAATCAGATTAAACATGAGGATTGTGTTGGTGTCTCAGTGGAGGACCTGGTGTAAGTGAGCAGGTCACCCTCACCCAACCCCCCATAATCCTTCGGGTTTGTTCAAATCCAAGTTGAATTTCTGCGAGTCCTCATTACCGAAGTGTGGAACTAATTCTTACAGGTGCCGTGTTCACCATAAATTGCCTTCAACAGAAAGAAACCTCTTGTATTTCACACATGAGTGACAAGCATTTCCTTCAGCAGCCGAGGTTTGTGAGCAGCAGATCTTTGTGATCTTTCACCGTCAGGATTCCGGGCTGGGGGGACGATTTAAACAGCTCCCACTCTTCCCTCTTTCAGCCCCTCTTGCCATTCCAGCCCCCAAGAACATAATGCCACAAAGCCCTCAGTAAAAGCAGAGCCTGGAGGAAATATCAGGTGTTAACATCCAATAAAAAGCTGACACGCTTGACTGAGCCGGGATTGCAGGGAATGGCCCAGGCAAGGCCTGACCTAATGCTGGGGATTTCTGGTGGTGGCAGGGAAGGACTAATTATGGACCCTGGACTCCATCAGGGACTGACTTGTCAAGTCAACTTAGTGCCCCAAGTGCCTACGGTTCCATGGTGGGGCTTTGTGCCCCTTTGTGGAACTGAGTGCAGTTACTCCGAGAGAAATGTAGACAGTAAATCTGAGGTGCTGAAAGAAATATTGCGTTAGAAATTACACTGTAGGGAAGGTTTTATACGTGTTGGGCTAAATTAATGACCGGGTTTGGGGTTTTTAGAAAGAATAAAAAAAGCACAACAAACTTTGTGCACAAATAACATGCTTTAAAATATATATTCTCTTTCAAACACCGGCTATTTTAACAGCAGTGTAAATCAGATTTTACAGACCACATATTTCAAGTATGAAGTTCATTAAATGTGTGAAATTCTAGATTAGCTGCCGGGTGTGGCCAGAGCCCTGGTAATGAATTGTAAATTCTGTTTAGGATATAATATCAGATTCCCTTACCCTGGTGCTGATATTACAGGACTAAAACCACCTTTTCAAAACAGTCATAACCTTTCTTTATTATCTTTATTTAGTTTAGCCATCATATGATATAATGAATGACTGCGTCAGTGTTTCCATCTTGAGACTAATGCACAGGTGCCTAACATGATTCATTTGTGGTATTATTATTAATAATAAACCAACTTATGTCTTAATGTAACTGAAATTAATGCTATCAATTTATACACACATTTGTGCCAGTGCCCTGATAGCGGGTGGTAGGTTGTCTTTGATTCCAAGAGCATCACTCTGAACTACAACTCCCTCTGAATTAACTGTATTGTCCAGCTGAGCCAGGGGTTCTCAGGGCATTGAGTCTGGGAAGTGTGCGACTGTGATGGGTTTCAGAGTCATCTGGGTCTGGGTTGGCTCAGTCCTGGACTGACATCCAGCCATGATGTGCCTTCCCTTTCCACAAGCTTTGCAAACACCCCCCATCTCCCTGGAGAGGCACTTGCTGCTCCCTAACCCACCCTGGCCTGGCCTTGCCAACACATTTTGTTCCTTCCCCTCCCTTTTCCCCCTTCACTGTGCAAAGGGAAGGAGGTTCACAAGCCAGTTCTAATCCTGGCATGATCAAGTACGAGAATTTCACAGGTAGCAACTTTTGATGGGGCTACAAATCCAAGGCTAAGTGGAAAAATTGGTGTTTCTCTCTCATGGCTGCTTGTTGGACATCTCTTCCCAAAGCAGAATTTTCAGTTGTAGATGAAAAGCTCATTCTCATTTGGGAAAAATTCAAGCAGTTCTAGTGCCAGGCCTGGAGAGCTCCATGCGGTTGGATTCCCTGGACCACGTGGAGCTCATAACGAGATCAAACACTCTGCAGCTTAAGTGAGTGAACATGTTATTTCGACAACTGCACTGTCAGAAATAAGCTGGAGTCGGTAACATGCAGTCAGGATGCTCGGAAAAGGGAGGGAGGTGCCAGTTTGTGTGACCTGGGCAGGCCCAGCTGCAGCTGGAGAGCTGTTGGGTCCTTGCTGAGGACCTGGGAGCCTGGAGAGGTGTGGTGAGGACACAGAGTGTGGGAATGTGGTGCCCAGGCTCTGCTCAGTGTCTTGGTCACATCACGGCTGCGCCGGGAGCGCATTGTGTGCGAGGGCAGATTCGGGGAGAGCTGTATTTACTTTGGAAGGGTGAGGAGCTTTTGTCAAAAATACTTATTGTTGCTGTGAGACTGAAATACCTTCTGCAAGTGGAAAACAGAGATGTCTCCATGAAGTCTATGATGATAAAATCCAGGCAGCTGCCCCAATGGCCCGAGAGCACATCCTCAGGAAGCCTTGATGCCTTATCTCCTGAGGAGCATGAGAAATAATAATAATTTAAAAAAATAATCAGTTTTATTGCCAATTGCCTGCATGGAGCTGGGTGGGGAGGCTCATCCTCTGGCAGGGTGAGGGTATGGGCAGCTGCCAGGGGAAGTCAGGGACCCTCCTGGGGGCAGGACCCCTGAGACCTGACTCCTCTAATCCCCCCGAGTCCCCCGGGCCGGCTCCTGCTCTCCCCTGTCACCTGCAACTCTCCTCTGCCGGGCAGGGAGCTCCTCACTCGGCCTCCTGGGCCCGGAGCCCAGCACTGAGGACCAACCAGGCTGTTCCCGGGGACAAGATCAGCTTCCAGATCCATCCCCCGAGCCAGGGAGCCCGTCGGGGTCAGCAGCAGCGCCAGGAGCTGCACCCCTTCCCTTGTCCATAAAGCCAGGCATCCTCTTGGCACATCCCACACTGTGCCATGGCCATGGGGGGACACTGGGTCTGGTTTTGGGGGGTAGGGATGTGGTCCAGAATGTGCCCCTAAAAGGAAGAGGAAGTATTCTCCTAAAGAGGGAATAAATAGCTAAAAATATTAGCTATTAATAGCTGCTTGCCTCCAAAAATAAAATCCCTTAGTGATACCAAAATAAGAAAGCAAAGGAAAGTCGGAGGTATTTGGCCTTCCTTTTGAAAAAGGAGGCTAAAAATAACTATATATATATAAAAATCTCTCGTTTCTAGGGAAAGTCTCTGCCCCCGCATCCAGCTTGCACAGTTATATAAGACTTGAACTGCATCCCCTGCTCCTCCGCGGCCGCTCACAACGGGCTGGAGCCGCGGCCAGATGGAGAAAGGTTCCGTCAGGAAAGTTTAACTCAGCGGGGAAGCTGCAGCCAGTGGAGGACACGATTCTCTCGCTGAACTCTCCAAAAGCCTTGGAAATCTTACAGTTGTGTCATATGCTGGTTTGGGGAATGCTAGTCCGGAGGCAGCCGCCAGCCCTCTTTCACTTCTTTCTTTCTTTATTTATTTTTTTCGCTCTGCATGTAGTTTAATTTGGGTAGCAGGATTCAGCAGTTTTAAGTTGGAAAAAACTTAGTGGAAGAAGATATTTCAGGAAAACCCTGTCATGTGAACTAGCGGGAGCCGATCAAACCGAGCTATTAAAAGAAAGACATTGTATTTTTAAACGGGGCAGCCCGGGGCAGCCAACCTGTGTGTGCCCGGAGCCGCGGGGCTGCTCCCCCGCTGCAGCTCCGCGTGGGAGGCGGCCGAGCTTTCCGTCGGGATCGCCCATTCTCCGCTCGCCCCGGGATCCCCTTTGGCACGGCCAGGTGCCCTCGGCCCCCCCGGCTGTGTGTGGTCCCCCTGGCACGCAGCTGCTCGCCCCCAGCCCCCCCAGTTCCCAGCTCTGCTGCCATGTACCCCCAGTCCCAGCTGCTCTTCTCTGCATCTCCCAGTGCGGTTACACCCGGGGGTACTGGGGTCACTGGTTAGAGCCACGGTGAGGAGTCCGGGTGACAGGGGGGCAAGCTGCCTTAATTACTTAGTTCTCCGGACTACGAATTAATTAAGATCGTTTCGCTTTCCAAGAGAAGCACTTGGGTGTCCCGTAATTATTTCCAAATTGGGATCAGGTGGTTCCGGCTTCACTCACACACCTGATGCCCATCGTGCCCCCCTCAAACACTCCCGCGAGCTCAGGGGTGGCACCTGGGCGTGAGGGGCCGGGGGGGTTGTGGGACATCGCTCGTCGCCTCAGAGCTGCTCGGGGAGGGGACTGTGAGGGGACAAGCTGCCACCCAAGGTTCTGAGGGTCAGGTGCAAGTTCGTGTTCTCCCTCGCCATCCCAAGGTTCGGGCAGGAGCATCCCAAGGTTCGGGCAGGGCACGGGGAGGAAAAGGGTCCCCTCAGGCTGTGGGGACACTCTCTGAGGGGAGCGGGGTCAGAGGGACGGGGCTCCCCCTCACCGGGGCCATAACGGGCCCGCGGGGCTGGGGAAGGGGTTTCCCCCTCGACGCGCCCAAAGATGATAAAGGGTCGGAAAGTGAGGTGCGCTGAGTTTCCCGGGGCTGCCTGCAGTTGCTAGCCTGCAGGACAACAAACCCGAGAAGCAGAAAGTTTGATTGCGGTACCTCCTTCGGGTCGATTTTTGGAGTGAGGGAGTGAAAAGTGGAAATGCGGTGCGGGTGCCAGGCACCCCTCCGCACACAGCCCGGCCAAGTGCCGCTGCCGTGACTCACCCGGGGCTGACCCCGGCAGACCCCCAGGGCCGCCAGAGCTGCCCCCGTCCCCGGAGAATCCTTTCTATCCGTGACCTCTCCGGCTCTGCTGGAACAGACTCTGTGCAAGTGCAGCTGCCCGGAATCCCGAGCCCAGCGCCCAAGCGAGCGGCAGATGCTCCGCAGCACACGAGTGAAAACTATACATTGCGAGAGAGCCGAAGTTCATGACATCCCTGACTTTATTTTCCTGTTTTCTTTTGCTTTATTTTCCTGTTTATACATAGGACGTGTAAACACACGCGGGTTGTCTTGGTTTCGGAGGCTTCCTTGGCTATTTCATTCTTGCTGAGCTCCACGTGTATCAGTGGAAACCCGTGGGGTTGCTCCTCTCCTAAATTGATCTAAAAATAGGAACAGAGAGAGGTCTGTGAAACGCCACTAAACAAATTCACCCATTTTAAAATTTTTTTTTCGTCTTCTCATGAAGAATTGAGCCAATGGTAATTAGAAGCCAAAAGCTGTGCCAGTAATAAGATGGGTATTAATAGGGTGCCGGTGAATTTAAAAGACATAAATATAAGCTGGGGACCTTGGTTTTCTGAATGATTTATTCAAAGGTAAAAGCAGCAGCAGCCCGAGCTTGTCTCTGCTGGGAAGAAGGAAAACTTCTGCACAGAAGCCCCGTTGCTTTGAAGGGCTTTGCAGTTCCTGCAAGTTTTGTTTAAAAAGCACACACTGGGATTTTTAACATCATCCATATTTCTTTCTTTCTCGCTCTCTAACTTTCTGCTCAACAATTAAGTGCTTGTGCTGCAGACTGAGAAAGCCGCAGAGCTGCCTTGGCCCGGAGCTGGGAGACGTCATGGATTCCTGAGTGTGAAGTTGCAGGAAAGCCCTCAGTTTGGGAGATGGAGGCGATCCAGGGGTTTCCATGGCACTGGGATAAACAGGAGGAAACAGTGAGGGAATCCCGTTATTTTACAGCATTCAAAGACTATAAACACTCGGAGCAGGGAAGGAAGTGGCCTTTCCCTCTCTAGTAACCCTCATCTCAGAGCAGAGAACTGACTTCACTTCAGGAACAAGCTCAGCCCAGTTCAGATCCCTCTTTGCACCTCCAAACACTTACTGAGGAGGCGAGCAAGAGGGGTTCCCTCTGTCCGGGCGACACTGGTTGAACATGGTTTAAAGGAGATTTTTTTCCTTTTTTTAAAAAATATTTTTCTTGCTATTGATTTTTTTTTTTTTTTAAATTCCTGATGCAGCGAGAAACTGCCTGCAGGCTGGTACACTACCACCACATCATGAGGTCTATGGATCAAGGTAGGGTCGGACTGCTGCTGTGTGTATGTGCCGTGTGTGTCCCCTG